>CM067078.1:3941818-4019318 GCA_033980235.1 Diadema setosum | reverse complement strand
TTGCCTCCAGTGAACCAAAGTAATTCTAGAACTATGAGGGAATGAATTATGACTTATTTGTGAGTTGATGTTAGTTGATTGTGGCCGGTGTATTATTGACTAATGCCAGGCCTAAACATTTTATGACCTCATTCATTTCATGTAAAATGACGTGCCGAGAGAGGGCAGAAGCAAATGACGTGAATGGAATCAGATGAAACCATGTGTTGAAGAAGTCAAGCTAAAAGGAATTAATTAAGTTCTATTTCATGTTAAAAGCATTCCATATACCTCTCACGTCATTCACATAACAACACACACACACATACACACACAACACACTAGCACCCTCTTTTGTCATTTTCTATTTGAATTTCGTTCGGTAGCATAAAAATCACATTCACGAAAACAACATTATACGAGGATAGATAGCAGTACGTGTACACAAACAACACCAAACAAAGGCATGCCAATTCTAACATCATGATTTTGATCGAAATGAAATCATTTTTATAACCTGATCATCCTATCCAAACCCTTATCTCTTAATTGTTTTATTTTTGCAGAAACAAAACAATATACATACACACACACACACACACACACACACACACACACACACACATATATATATATATATATATATATATATATATATATATATATATATATATATATATATACATATATATATATATATATATATATATATATATATATATATATATATATTATATATATGTATATACACACACACACGTACACACACGTACGCATAACCCAAAGGAAACACCCGATCAGGCCATCTTCTAAAACATTACGTGCATGAATTGGATCGAACAAACACTCCAGAATAATGCTGTATCCACGTGATCCTTATGATTATATTCATACAAAAAGTGAAGTAAATTAATGTTTGACTATAATTGACAGCGCCATATAATTCCATTAAAGCAAAAAAAAAAATGCGAGGAAGAGTAGTTATCAACCATTTACTTAATTTGATGTCGTGAGTCAAGAGATGACGTACTTATATCCTTTGTACGACGCATTGCATAAAGAAGACTCAGACTTCGCTCAAACAGTGCGTGTGCAAATATGTGCATAGCCATGCATTCATGTTAACTCGGCTATATTGATTACGCAACCGTCCAATACATATCATTACAGTCGGGCGTAATGTACGGGATATTGTTAGTCTGACAATAGTCAGATAATTGAAAGAAAGATATTATTCAGAGGGGTGAAGGCTCAGGTTGTTGTGATTTGGTATTCTTACGTAACGCTTGCATGATCTCACAGAAGGATCCCAAGTTATCAATCATGTGTAATACAATAATGGTTTTTTTTTTCACTTTCCTATGCAGTAAAAGACGATGTAATTAATATTGATAACTGTTGCAAATACAAGTTGGAACATCACCGCAGCAGTTGCGAATTCGCAAACATTGACAATAGATGGCGTAGTATTGCACAGTGCAATTATTTGTAACCAACAAACAAATTAACACATATTGACTACAATATATTTTTGGTTGTGTACTGACCAGTGGAAAACAAACCCATGTCTCCACTATTGAGCAGGCAATGAATTGATAATCATATCATATTATCATATCATATTACATCATGCAGAGCAAAGATATACGATGGTCGATAGAATTTAAAATACGTACATGTGTATTGCTGTATATATCTGTAGAATTATTATAAAGAATGCTTCTAGATCACCAAATTATTAAATAATAAATAGCTTTTAAAGGGATGGTATAGATTTGGTTGAGATGCAGTTTCATGAAATACGAAACAGCATTTAAAACAATAAAATGAGGAATTCAAAGTTTTTCGATGATAAAATGCTTTTGAAATGGCTGAGATATCTAAAACCAAAGTAGTCCTAATAAACAACGGGTCCCACGTTCATTAGGACCACTTTGTCTTGGGATATGTCAGCCACTTCAACATCGATTTTCATACATTAAACTTCGAATTCCTCTCAGAATTGTACGCTCTTTCATATTTCATGAGTGATTTACCTGATAAAAATCGGTTATGAAATGGCTGAGATATCTTAATCAAAGTGGTCCTAATAAAAGTTACTGTAGGCAATAACTTTTATTAGAACCACTTGGTATTTTGATATCTGAGCCATTTCCAAAACGATTTTCATTAAATTAACTTTGACCTCCTCTTGAAATTGTATGGTCTTTCATATTTCATAAGTAGTTTCTCATTATCTCACACATAGAAATAAAATCTGAAGTCCAGTTCAGCCAAATTATGACCATCCCTTAACACACTGTATCAACTAGTTATAGAAATGTGATTTATTGGCAACGGATTCTAATCCTAGTCCGAGAATGAAACAACCTATCTTTATTGAAAACTGGGGAGTTACGATTGATGACTAGGATTGGGTATTGATTGTTAAATCTCTATAAGGTACGAGGCCACTCGGCGATTATGTGAATGTGGAGGACGTAACGATCAAATTATTGGCGAAACTCATTATTGGCGCCAAATAGATTTCCACATGCCCCTGCATGACGCAAGACTATTTGCAAATGAGATATCAAACATGCGACGATGAATATATTACATGCACGTTGTACAATATTCCCTTTGCGAATTATGAATGAGCGCTGCCGATCGATATCATAACTCTATTAAATCATATGACAATACAGTTTCAACCGATATGAAAAAAAATTGTATTGTGTTGTTTCATTACAACATTTGGATGTGGAATGAAACGTAGTGATATATCTTACACGCCGACTCTGCGGAAAATGGGACCCATTGTCATGACATTATGCATTACATTGATATGCAACACGATGTTGAAGGCAATGTACAAGCCTAATATACATGGCAAACTCTCGATTAGACCATCTTCCACTTTCTTTTTAATTCATCACGACCAAGTGGTGAAACAGAAGGACATTTTTATCTGGTTACAAATTCGTTGTGCATTGTGCACTCCAGTATGATGTACGGCGTATATTATACGGCGTATAGTATCCTCCAAATTTACCATTTCCATAGCGCCACATACATTTTATGTGGCATTATATGGCAATGGTAAATTTAGAATACTCCTAGATTTGGTTTTCCAGTGCAAGAATTTACTGACTCTCTTGTATTGCACAATGGGGGAAGCAAAACATTCGCGCAAAGTCATTTTTGAATCGTGGTTCAGTATGTGGTGGCATATACCTATGCCTAAGCGTTAAGTGCCTTAAAATGTTCGAACATTGGTGTAAAATTGGTGTTCGGGTCTGCCTCCACAATATGTGGTGACACTCTCGCGACAATTCCTCTGGGGCCCGTTTCATAAACTTGTCATCAGTGACAAGTTATCATAGATGTGACAAGCTACTGAAATCGTTGCATCTGATTGGCTAAGAGCAAATTTGTCATAGAAATGTGGCAGTTGTCACTGATGACAAGTTTTATGAAACGGGCCCCGGTCTTGTTTTGTCCATACGGACTTAGGGTTAGGGTTAGGTTTGTGATAAGGTTTTAGGTTTAGTTTGATATGAGGATTGGGATAAGGGTCAGGGTTATACCTGCGGGTAGGTTTAGTGTTTGGCTTATTTATTTATTTTATTCATTTATTCATGTTTTATTTAAAAGCATTGCTTTGCAATGGAGCCCCGCATCAAATACAAAGGTTACAAGATCAAAAACAATACGGATTACAAAATCGAGTGACATGATTATATACAAATGGAAAATACAACGAAAACATATGAAAACATAATACGACATAATAGGAGTGGTGGTCATTATATACAAAATGATAACTGAATCAAAAGATAGACTGGTGAAGCCGGAGGCGTTTCTTGAAAATTTGTAATGAAGAGGATAGTTGAACGGAAATTGGTAATGAATTGAACATTTTACAGGCGGAGTATGAGAAGGAACGTTTTTTATTGTCTGTTTTTGGCTAAAGCTACGGTCACAAAGGTTCGTACGAACGATGCGTTCGTACGAATGTCACTGTTCGTACGAATTCTGGAGTTCGTAGAGATTCTTATACGGCCTTCTTACGAATTTCGTATGTACACTGTTTAATTCGCAAGAACAACTTAAGACCTTTTAGAGAAACGAAATGATTTATGGCCCTAGAATTCGTACGTTTTTCGTAAGAGTGACTTGAGTTATTCTTTCGTCAGACTTACGGCCATCTTACGATTTCTTTTTTTTGTAAGATGGTCGTACGTGCAACTCACGACACTCTCAAGTCATTCGTAAGAAGATTTACGATTTTTTTTTTTGTACATTCTGTCGGGTTGTTAAAAAGACGCTGCCGTGTCCTGTCGAAAATTCTGTAAGAGTTGAAAGTTTCATACTTCAAGATGGCAGTAAAGTGCCAAGGAGACTACAACTGCAGCTGCATCTACAAGTAGAGGAGGAGGTTGTTGTTCCAACTCTCCCCCTCTTGCTCCTTCCTCCTAATCTCCCTCTTTTCCATTTGATTGCCTTCTCTTTTGGTCCCATATTTAACAGAAATGCTTTCTGGTCGAATACCTAGAACAAAGTGAGGATTTGAACTTCGCACGTTTGGCTTTATACCCCTAAAACTCAACAGTTGCACAAATATTGTGTACCTACGCCTTACGAGTTCCTTACGAACGCCTTTCAATGTTCGTAAGAACGCCGTACGAATCACCGTTCGTAAGGCATTCTTACGAAAGACGTAAGAGCCCTCTATGAACGACTTAAGGCGTTCTTGCAATCATCGTAAGAATCTAAGGCTTCTAGAATTGTCTCTCGACCCTGGAAAATCTTGCGTAGTTCTTACGATGTTCTCATGACGTTCGTACATCCGCCTTGCGAAGAGAGGGTTTCGTACTTACGAAGTTTAAAAAAAAAAATCTTGGACAAGATCATCAACCAGGCTACGAAATTACGAACGGTCTACGAACGGTCTACGAACGCTGTTTTCGTACGGCCTTCCTAAGAAGATCTTACGAAATTGTCTAAAAATCGTTCGTACGGCGTTCGTAAAGGCATTTATGACCGAGCCTTTAGGTAAATATAACTGATTTGTTAGGACATGTCTGGCAGGATATATAACGTTACGTCGGGATAGAAGTCTACAAAGATAAGATGGGGCTGCGTAATTAACTATTTTATAAGCCAATATACAATACTGACATTCTAATCTTTTTTTTCAATGGATTGCAATTTAAGTGTATCTAATAAGGTAACAGTGATGTCCGATAATCTGCATTTAATACCAAACGGGAATATTTATTTTGACGTATTTGAAGTCTTTGAATGTTCTTCTTAGTTAAAGATCCCCGTACTGTTCAACAATAATCAATGGGAGGGAGAATCAGAGCAAAATATAATTGGATTAACATATCTTTTTCTATTTTGGAGATATTTCATGGAAGCAATTATTGTAGCAGGAGCAAAAGCAGAAGCAAAGATTATAACAGGAGCAAATGTCATGGAACCCCTAATAGAACCCCAAATGGAAGTGTAGCTCATGAAAGAAAATAGCTGTTGTTCTTAAAACGTGCTTGAAAGGACTAATCATTATTTTTCTTGACTCCAATAAACTTAAAGCCCTAAAACAATGATCTCGTACAAAGCAAAGTTAATGGAGAGAGGAATCGTAATGGAACAAAATATCAACTGCTAGTTTCATCTGACAGGATTTGATTTGATTGTTTTGATACAATCGGTTAAGAAATATTCATCTAATAGCTCAGTGCCACAATCTAAAGACTTTAGGGGTATAAACCAATACAAAGACAACTTTGAACCCCATTTTAAACACACAGAACGGCTTCATTTTGATGTGCAAGTCTTGCAATGCCTATACTGATCTTTGAACTCAAAAAAAGCTGGTATACAAGTTGGATGTCTGTTATTTTGAAGAACTTGTTTTTTTGTTTTGTTTTTTTTTTAAGGGGAAGTGGAGGAAAGGAAGAACGGAGGAAAGGTAGAGAAAAGAATGCCGCATCGTGCAAAGGTCACAACAGATGAAGTGAAGAAGATATCCATCACACCAGCAACGAGCTTCATTACTCGTGTCCAATATGTTATTTGTTGCTCTTTTTTTTTTTTTACTATTAACAAAACAACTGCTGCCGACAATAACAATTGACCGTCTTTATGATTACACTTGGGACCTCGTTCGGTGCAAATTGAAAAAGAAAAAGAAAATCACGGATTTTTTTTTTCTCTGCTGGAATAGTGATGATTGCAAAGTATAATGATAAATTTCCCCACTGCATCAAATGGATAGGAATTTAATTCAAACAGACTAAAAGACATGTTACCGTTTTGTGATTACGTAAATGAAATATGTAGGATTGTTTCACGATTGGTTTTATTTTGAATTTCATCACGGGAGAAGCAACCCCAACTTGTTACGACTTCTTTGCTATTTCTCATGCAGCATATAGTTATTAATATTATAAGTACATGCAAATGAATTGACGTTATAGGTAAAACAAGTAAATGTGCCAACAGTTGGAAAGAACGAATACTTTATGAATGATTGTTTCGCTTACCGAAAGCAATGATTGGATGTAAGAATTACAGCTCTCTGTTATGAATGAAACTTAAATAAAATTTGAATAAAATCGAGAAATAGGGGAATTAAAAGTGTACAACCTATACATGCGTGCGATCTCATCTATCAGAAGAATAAGCACACACACACACACACACACACACACACAATCATCCAAATCTTTCAAAATTAGGCAGCTCTGGCTTCATGTATGAGCAGTTTCTGCTAACATATCGGCAGTGAATAAAAACGTTTATATAGTAACTGTACAATAATATAACACGAAATATACTCAGGTGTGAGTTTCTTCAGTTTATCTTCCTTTACAAATTAAATTTGTTAAGATCGCAACTGCTGATCTGTAAATTAACAAACATGTCGGAAAAAAGCAACCAGTGGGACTCGAACCTGTCATGTACTGCTTTCCGGGCAGCGACACTACCGCCAGGCTGTCGAAATATACTTTTTTTTTTTTTTTTTTTTTTTTTTTTTTTTTTTTTTTTTTTAGAAGGTGGACTTAATAAGCAATGGTTTTCATCATTATGTTATAAATGTGCCATAGGGCCTATTCTGGGAACAATGTATTGTTGGAGTACTATCAAGCATAATTTCACCTTTCTTCAAACAAGTATTACAGGTGAAAGCACACGCACACACATACGAACAAACACATGTACAAACACACACATATACTGTGATTGCATGTGAATCTCACTCTTCGTATATGGGCACCCCTTCTAAACTCCTGCCTGTTTGCTCTTTTCGTGTAGTTAATTGACTGGCTCTGCCTATTACATCAAAAACACATTTCTTCTGAAAAGGAGTGCTAATGGCGCGGGTGCCATTAAACACTGCGAATTTGCTTAATCGTTACACGGATACTGATCTACACCAGAATCACAGATATGCAGGCATTCTATTGACATATAAAATATATCTCTTTAAGTACGTTTGTGTTAATCTGATCCACACTAAAATGACAGATATGCGGGCACTCGGTTTGTTAAATGTTGAGGAACAAGCCCATTCAATCCCAACTTGCGACCTTTTTGAAATAAAGCTGAACTAGGTCAAAGTTCTACCTTTTTGTTAGTTATTGTTTCCGTGGTGCAGAATACGAACAAAATAGCGTCAAGGTTCTCATCAGGAATGTACTTATATCCATACAATCCATACCGCAAGTTTACCACAAGCACAATACATTAACATACCCACCCACTGACATACACACACACACACACACACATGCACACACACACACACACATCATATATATATATATATATATATATATATATATATATATATATATTATATATACATTATCACTATAATGAAGTAACAAACTGGTAATGCATTTTTGGCCAATAAAGCATGAGTTTCGTCGAAAAAAATTCACCCTTTATTGGCCAAAAATGCATTACCAGTTTGTTGATTCATTTCTTCCAGGAGCCAATACGTGAAATCTCAACATGTTTATATAAATATATATATATATATATATATATATATATATATATATATATATGTATATATATATATATCATATATCACAAATCAGTAAAGTGACAAATAGAAATGCAAATGCCGTTATCGTAATGATGTATGATGTATGGATAGACTTACCGATATTACGCAGAAATTCTTTCCTTTCAACCAATAAGTGAATTTTAAATGAATCGATCTTCAGAGGAGGATTCCTTTTTATCTTGTCAAGTGTATCATGGTGTATCATCTGGCTATAGAACAGGAAACGGGAGTGTGATAAAATGATTGTTCCTCTCACATTCAGTGCAACGTCGAGAGTCTATACGCTCGTATGAATAGCTCCCCTGTGTATAAACGAGCCGTGCTTGTCGTCGCTGTATACTTTGGTGGGACGACCCCGGTGTTGATGTGACGTGGTGGTGCGCTCTTCTCGCTGAATGGCCTCTCGCCCCACACACACACACATGCCGAGAGAAACTCGATTACCGGGGGGTGGGGGGGGGGGGGGTGGTAGGTGGTAGAGATTGGTAGGAGTGGAGGAATTAGCGCCACGTCCAGGAGTATTTGACCGAACGCAAATTATAATGACGGGACTGGGACTGGACAATGACGTAATAAGACGAGCTTTCAAATTTCGAGTATACTCCGCGAGTAAACTGTAATATGGACCTACAACTTCAAGTATATGCAAGTTCACCTGTTGCTAATTGCCACGAGCATTACGAAAAAAGAGTAAGAGACCATTGTTGGCTGCATTGTGTATTGATTTTGTCGTTGTTCTTCTTTTTTGTTGGTGGGATGGGGGGTTGTTGATTCAGGCATCCCTTGTGTAAGCTGTTGTGTTGCTGTGGGTGACCGTTGACTGACGTTGCTTGCATTAAATCTGGACACGTCTTCGGGAGTATACTGGACACCCTGGTAGCTTCCCCATTGACACCACATTGTTCCTTGTATGGTTCGCTTACTTTTTGGTGACACTTCTTCGAAACTTCAACGAAAAAGAAAGATATCAGCTGTGTTGAAACAAAAGCAGCTCGATGGATGCAGAAGAAAAAAATTCCACAGGACGAATGGAAATAGAATGTATGAACTATATTTTATCGTGATTGATTTATTTAAATGTATATTACTATAAAAGCACAGCAAAATGGAAAAGACATTATTGTATGGACTTCCTAATCTATATATGTGCATTGGCAAAGAGTTGAATTTGAGATTTTTTTTTTTTTTTGCTCAGTTTTTGGAATTTTTCTTCATTCACCTCATGTAGTGCAGCAGAAACAAAGGAAAATGGAGAAAGAATTAATCATGGTGACGTCCTGTCGCCGAAAGACAAAGATCATGTGAACATAATCAGCACACACAGATGAGAAACTTTCCAACTGACGCGGCAATCCATGCTCTCAGGAGGGATGCTGTGGAACATATAGGACAGGGTACTTCATTGAGGTACCAGGTAATTTCCGGCAGAAGGGGAGAGTAGAAAAAAGAGGTGTAAAGGCAACAATGTTTAACTAAAAAAGAAAGAAAGAAAGAAAGAGGCATGGAGAAAGCTGATTGACATGTTTTTTATTCTTTGGCGCCATATAGCAGTCTGTGACTATTTACTGGATAGAAGAAAGAGAAGAAGGAGAAGAAGAAGAAGAAGAAGAAGAAGAAGAAGAAGAAGAAGAAGTAGTAGTAGTAGTGGAAGAAGAAGATGATGATGCTGATGATGAAAAAGGAGAAGAAGAAAAAAGAAGAAGAAGAACAAGGAGGAGGAGGAGGAGAAGAAGAGAAGACAAAGAAAAATGAAAGAAGAACAGAACGAAGAAAAATTAGAAGGACAGAGAAGAAAAGAAGAAGAAAAAAATGAATGAGGAAGAAGAAGAACAAGAAAATGAGGGAGAGAAAAGAGCCGAAGCTTTCTCCAGTATATCGTCTTTTTGTCGTTACTAACGGTGCCAGCAACATAATGTGCTTTGAGATTTGAGATTAACAACAATCATGCTTCGTTTATAAGGCAGAGTGCGAATGTTCTGTTACATGCTGGTCAAACAAAATAAAATAGTAATGCCCGCAACAGCTGTGGCGGGAAGAAAAAAAAAAGGAAACCACCATTAAAGTTGCAGCAAGAAAAACAAATAATCATACATTTAAGCTGATATGATAGAAAACTAAGGGCATGTATTGTGCTGTGTTACTCTTGCTCATATAATTCTTTGATGAAGTAATCGTTATCCATGAAGATGGAAACATTAACAACGGAGTCTACACTAGCTTGCTTACCAATACTATCCAACAGCAATACAGGAAAATAAGGGAAAAGGTGTTGAAAACAAAGCAGAGGAATATGGAATTATGGGTTAGGTAGGGTAAAATACATAGTCAAAAGTATGGAGACAGATAAAAAAAAGAAGATAATCCAAAGAAGTTCTTTCATTGATTTTCTCGTCTGGCATGCAACACCCTACACTCCGTCGTCCGGGAAGTATTTGTTTATTTTCCGGTTTGTCTGTTTGGATTGGCGCCGCTAATGGCAGCTTACGTGCGCACTCCGATCTGACATATATTATTACTGCTGACTGACTAGAATTAAATTAATTGATGGACAAACTCACCGTAGAGGAAGGAGTGACGAGAAAATAATATCGAAGTCGGTCGGATAAGACAGATCCGCGTGCATCTTTAGCTCTACTTTTTTCCCTATAGGATATCAAACAGATGTACCCGCTGTCTGCCAGAATATTTTATGATAATTGCTCACGTGTCTGATACACGTCATACCCCATTCTTATGCTATGGCGTATGGGTCACTTGCAAATAGAATGGTCCCTGCCAAACATATCATTATTTTGTTTCCATGGCATTACCCACCGTACAGCAATAATAGGCACAAATCATTATTGTACAATATAATCACTATCTGAACCTGAAGCTTCTTCGGTGAACTAAATCTCCTTTAATAACCAACGTCATAATCCGAACTTAATTAATAAATCAAACTTCATTATTAAACAAACATTGTTATTGTCCATAAATTGAGCAAGGCATATCACTTGTAATCGAAAAAAAAAAATCTCTTTCAGACACAGTATTTTAGTCAATAGCGAGATACCTAACCACTGGCAACTTGGCAGAACATGTTTAGCTATTTTTTACTTTCCGTTGCCAGGAATGTATAGTTTCAATAAGTATATAGGCATTTTTATTCATCTGCAATATCCAACTTTGAAGGAAATATGGATCTCGTATACACGTATTTAAACTTTGCAGAACATGTTTAGCTATTTTTTTTCTTTTGTCAGGAATGTAGTTTCAATAACTGTACTGGTATTTTTATTCATCCGTAATATCCAACTTTGGATGAAATATGGATCTCGTATACACGTATTTAAACTTTGCAGAACATTATTAACTATTTTTCCTTTGTCAGGAATGTAGTTTCAATAACTGCACAGATACTTTTATTCATCCGCTTTATCTAACTTTGGAGGAATCTATGGATCTTGTCTACACATGCTGGCATATACACAAACACCACACATTAGCACACATCTTTCTCCCACACTGTAGGAGCCTATCCCCTCTCCATATCTCTCTGTACTCTTCCTTTATTGTCTCATCTCTGTACACAGCCGGTCCTTGCTCATCACAGGGATTGTGTGGTGGAAGACTTAACGGTGCACCACGTATTCTTTCTAGGGTATACCATAGAAAGAATGCGTGGTGCACCGTTAAGCCTTCCACCACCCAACGTTCTACCGCCACAGAAGCCTTAAAGGGGATGGCTAGTAACTGATCAGTGGAAATCAGTGGAAATGCTGGGGGGTGGTTGTTCCAATCCTTATGGGATTCATTCAAGAATTCATTGTATATCTATTGTTGTGTGAAAATGATTTGCTTCAGAATGGTCTCATATTCAAGTAATGTGCAGTTTAAGGCCCCGTCACTGTACAGGCATGCAAACCTGGAAACATTAAAGTGCACATTACCTGAATATGAGACCATACTGAAGCTAATAATTTTCACACAACAATAGATATATAATGTACTCTTAAATGAATCCCACAAGGACTGGAACAATCATCCTCCAGCATTCCCACTGATTCCCACTGATCAGTTACTAGCCATTCCCTTTAAAAGATTTCATCATCACAGGGAGCTCGTGAATGCACTTCTCATCAACTGCCAGAACCCATTTTCATGAACACAGAAAATGCCTTTGATTATGATAATAATAATGATAATAATAATAATAATAATAATAATAATGATGATGATAATAATAATGATAATAATAACGATATTAATCAGTGACGTTCTCCTTATTGTATGTAGATCCCTGTGTTACCGTGCATGACGTTTGTAAATGGTGGATGGTACAAGACATGACAACGAAATCCGCTGTTATTTAAAATTTTGACCTTGCGTTTACTTCTAGTGACATGATACACTATATGCATGAAAACTATGGCAAAAAATAACTATATTGTTGATGGACACATTATTTTGCAGTAAAGAGTAAATGCAATTTGAGCAAAGAAAGAAGCAAACAAACAAGCAAATTAACCAACAAAGAAAAAGGCAAACACATTCGAGCTCAATAAGAAGCCCGAGAGCCTACATTGTGCTACCATTGGAGATTCAAGCTCCTTTGTGCGTAGTGTGAGTACCGAGTCACTGGAAAAGAAAACCTCTATGGCATTGTACACACTGCCCGAAATCGCTGGCGCAATTATAAGGACCAACATAAAGTCTTGAACAGGTAGAAAGGGACACACTGTCTCACACACATCAACTCAAATACGAACAAAGCAAAGTGAGTACGAACAAAGTAAAGGGAGATCACCTCTCAAGGAACGCACACGCGTTGTGACAGTCTTCTATTGTGTCAGATGCCGAAAACAAATATGAAATCTGTACTCCTGGTCTCGCACACAATGGACCGCACTCAGCTACCGGTATCATCCCACGGAAGAGAATCGCGGAGGGACACACACCGTTTTGTTACAACCGGTAGCGTGCCCACACACTCCCTGTGATCCTAATCCAAACAAGCCTAAGCTGCTGAGCCCATATTTCTTCATTACATAAACGTATCTTTGAAGAGTAGCATTCCTCAAACTGTAGCCTTTCCTCTGTACCTATCCCCTTCCTTAGAAGGAAGAAAATAAAAACTGATCTCTATATAAGATTTTGTTGGCAATGGAAATCTCAATAACTTTATTACCAGCATTAGTTGCATGATGGTGGGGTCATTCATATCTACTGTTAGTTTTTTTTTTTTTCCCCGATCTATTTTCAGTCAAAAGGAATCTAAATCGGTAATACTCATATATTTTCAATTGTCAAGTAATGAATTACGTAACAATGTAATTAATAAATCAACCTCACCCTTCTTTCAAGTCTCACCTCTCTCTAGCAATCTCGACTTACCGTGAGGGTCTTTTCCTGGACGAACTTAATGACGGACTTTCTCAGGCATTCCTCTCTCGGGTACTTGACGAAAGCGACAAGATGAAGGATGCATAGCATTATCTTGAAACAACAACCTTTTAAAAATAACTAAAATAGATCCTCGTCGCGGTAACTAGGCAACTCTGAAGTAGGCGTCTTCTCGAGCGCTTGGTATGATCCGTGCGCCAGCGCCATAACTAACCCGCATCCTAGAGGACGGGGTTGATATTGCATAATGTTCACATGGAGCAGCGACTTTGCAGCTATCATTATAGGAGTGCATGCCAGAAGCGGTTCCTGGACAGATGGATGGGGGGGGGGGGGGGGGGCGGCAGAGGGGAATGGGGATGGGAGTGGAATTGTCAAAGCCAACATGAACGACAGTCAACCATTCACGATAGTCATGTATTGGAATGTTGTCAGTGTACGCCCATTCTCTTCTCATTCACCTCGTTCCTCTTTTTCTTTTCCATCTCGGATAAGACGGGCTGTTGGTTGGGGTGACGTCTTGTGCGGTAACCTCCTCACCCTATCACACTCGGGTGAGATTCTTCTCGTCTGTCACTATTGATCCACTCGGTCCCAACGGAGGCTGGTCCATCCTTCATCTTCAGTTATGAGATCTACATTAATCAGTAACACCAGGACGGTGGACCAACTCCCTGGTAACCCTTCCCTGTCTGGAATACTGGGGTCAACAAACTCGACGTAGTTCATGCGTTCCCCTTCTTGCAACTAAAGACATTATTTACCATTTCAGATGAAACAGGAACCCAGCTTTAGTGCTTCAAAATAGTTCTACAACAAAATGTAACTTAGTGATAGAAACAACCAGTATGATCAATAATAAGAATTGTTAGGTATACAGAATGTGAACAAAAAATATGATAAAACTATTTCTATAACAAGCCGTCTATACACTTATGGCTTGTTGAAAGAAAGTGATGTCTCCTTACATTAAATGTTTTATTACGATATTTATATGGTAGGATGTTTTGTGATACAACTGACTTACACATACATGTGCATCAAATGTGATAACTCCAACATTTTTTTTTTTTGATCACTGCTCCCACTGGTAAAACGGTACCTTTAAGCCGTCGCATGAACTTTAGTTGCATCAGGAATACCGGCGGGAAACATCCCCTTGTCGCATTCATTCAATCCCAATTATACTTAAATATACGAAGTTTCAAGACTACATTACTCAAATCGAGATACATGCACCTTATCACCTAGACTTGAAAATTATAAAAGCTTTATAGAATTTAAACGCTTCGTTATTTTGCTAGGTTGAATAAGAAATTGACAAGGAAAAGAACAGAAAAGTGAACAAAATTACAGCAATATCAAACCATTTGTACGCTTACTTTAATAAAAAGAGAGTAATTTAAAAAGCGAATGTAGTAAAACGTTTATGTAAATCCGACTTCAATGTTCAAGTACGAAAATAAAAATTTACCACCAACAAATGCAAATTGAGAAGAACAATTTCATAAAAAATCACGTTTTAGATCTATGTTTAACCTATGTTTAACAAACGGCAACAATTAGGTTAATCAAGGGCCACATTAATCAAGTAACTATAGGAACTATGCATTTCATTGTAAGTAAGACTTGCAGACCAATGGGAGACCTTGCAAGCTTATGACGTCATCACGTCTGCCAAGTTGTGTATTTAGTTCTCACTGCTATCATTAGTTTGTGAAATATAACTCACTTATTTTACATGTTTTAGGTCGGTTCTGATGAAACCTACACGACTTGTTGGCACGACTTCACTCTATTGACACAATACTTGGTCAAGCTAAATACTACTAAAGACGTGTTTAGTATAACCCCCCCCCCCCCCGTTGTGTTGTAGAATTATGTGCATCTTTAACTGGACCATAATAATTGTAATTGAAGAGCTTACTTCCAAAAGGCGCTAGATACATCACTTTTCAGTGGATTTAGCGCCTTTTGGAAGCAAGCTCTTCAATTGTAAATAAGTTGAAGTTCTGCATCTAAAAGGTACATTTGGATACCATGGATGTCGCTTGCATGGCTAACATACTGTACGTGTTTAGTTTTTAAGTCTAGCGCATGCGCGACATCGTTAGTTCCTCATTAGAGCCACGATGACAAGCGACGGACGGAGGGGAGGCCCGCAGATTTACGTTGTGTTTATGTCTGCGTAACATCAACTCTAAAATATGTTTCGGTAGAGGTGAATCTAATTTATGTAGTTGTATTTCATCTCAGATAAGCACTTTTAAAACAGGAAACAGTGAGTGAGTGTGGGGAGCGCATTCATTCAATTTGCCACCCCCCCCCCAAAAAAAAAAAATCTAAACATCAGCTGAACATAACGAAGTGACAACCTTTTTTTCGATCACAGAAAGAAAAGTTCGAAAGTGAAATTCCCACTTTACAATGTGAACTTAGCTCAAAAGATAAAAAGTTCAAAAGATATAATAATCTATTTCTTTTCATCTTTTTAAATCTGCTCGCATGATAACTGAAATGCTAATAACACATATTGCTTTTCCTTTACATGAGGTTTCAAACCTATACTAAGCATCCATGTATCACTTTCTTAAGCATGTTTCTAAGCAAATGTGGAAGCATTAATCAAATTGTATATATATATATATATATATATATATATATATATATATAAAAAGATATCAGCATTAGTTTCCCTCTTGACGAGTCAACTGATGACGACATTTCACAAGACATAATTATGCGGAAAAACTCCACGGAATTGCATACGGTAAATTAAACATGCACCACTCAGTAATCTCACAAAATACAAAAGTACCTACGTAACTATATTGATAATATAACGACTATTGCAAGCACCATGTAAATTATGACACAAGTAAATGCACATTATAATTAAAAAGGCACACTCCGCTCCTTTCTGTTTTTTTTAAGATGTCAAACCTTTTACTCTGCAATTTGAGTATAAGACTCTTGTCGATTAGCATAGAACGTGCCTCCAAGCACATAAAAAGACGATTAAACAAAAAATCAAAATTTGAAAAATTAACTTTCAAAGAAAACATGCATCTCGCAGGAGATCACATCAAACCACTCCCCCCTAGCCTTTAAACAAGGCGACTCGCTCTGCGTGCCCCCGTATAGCGCGTTTACCCCACAAACCTGTTGGCCGGCGAGTGGAGCGAGCCGCCTTTATCCAATCGTATCGTTCAGGGATGTGTGCTTTTGTCGTTGTTTTTGCTTTATATTCTTTGACAAATTTGCGTACAAATTTGACGCAGAAAATACACACGGCACCAAGGCAAGCCGCGCGCGCTTGCTTACAAATTTGTACGCAAATTTAGGCTGACAGAAAAGACCACTTCAGGGGCCAAGTCAAGCTGAAGAGGTTAATTGAGCGCGATGAGGAAAGTGGATTGGTCATCGAGAATTTTACCGTGATGTCGATCCTTCTTCGATGAGAACTGACAGCTAATGGCCATTGTGTGGCTGAAATTTGGTGAATAAGATAACGAAGATAAGTGACCTCCCTGCCCCAGCTTGCATTTAGCCTGCATTTGAAGTCCTTTAATCATCCGTTTTCTCCGCATCAACCTTTTTTTCTTTTTCTTTAATTATCCTCTTTACATACAAGAAAAGGGGAAAGGCACTACTTATCCTTAATTATGCTTTATGTTTCGAACACACACCATAATGCACACGGGTACTACAGCTCAATGAAATTATACCTACAAATGAAAATAACGCTGTCTTTTGGGCCAATGGGAAAACAGCCTGTTGTGTCTTTTTGTTGTTGTTTTATCATGAATGATTACACAACGCCCAAAGGGATTCGAACCCAATGCAAAATCGTGCTGTCGATCTCAGTAATGTAATATCTACCGTAGATATTAAATTTGTACTCACTTGCGTAATACACACTCACACACTCACACACACACACACACACATATATATATATATATATATATATATATATATATAAAGAGAGAGAGAGGGAGAGAGAGAGAAAGAGAGAAAGAGAGAGATTTACACGAATGTATAGAGCAACTAAAAAGTGAAAATGGCGATTGATTTTTGTAATACTTTTTTTTTTGAGTACTTGGGGGCTCATCGAAACTTATATCAGTGTTATTATGCTATGGGATGATGTTCATTATAGTCTCATTTTAATACTGTACGGAACAAACTTGACCTCAGTAAGGAACCGAGCCCCTTGAGTGACTTGATTGAAGACTACACATTTAATGGACCATCAATTGATGACATTCCACGAAAGTCATCAACGCTGATCACGTGGTAATCAAAAGATTCAATCTACCATGCAACAAGTATCCAATCATGGCACCGGGATGTTATCTGGAAAGAACTCGTGGCATGTATGCTGAACGTTGACGTCATTGTTTGATACTCATCGGAATTGATTAATCTTGGGGGAGGAGGGAGGGGGGAGGGGGGGGGGGGGGCTTTTAAAGGTATTTGTTGAACTGGACTGCTGCAACGCACTGCCACGAAACTGTAATGGGAATTATTTGATTTGGTACACGAAGGAGAGGTGATGAGGAGAGGAACCTTTTCATTTTGACGTCACGTAATTACGGCGACGTAGAGTGTTGCCAATTTGCTGAATCATGTATTAAAGGGTCGGCTCCCATCCGGATATTAAAGCGATTTGGCCGAATATTGGAGAAAAAGAAATGTTTCACATGACTACAAGTAGGCTGCCGACCCAGTTGCATATAGCCAGTAGTAGCTACTTAGGTAGTGTACACCTGCAACTGCAGTGTGATTTATTCTAGCCTGATTAATAATAGAATCATAATCATGGAATGAAAATATCTTCTTCTTTTTTTCTGTAATATTCATACCCTGTACGGAATATTGTAGGTATATTGCATGAACTTTGTCAAAATTTTAGTTGAGTCTGAAAATACTTTTTCTTCACTGCTCGGATTCCGGATACGAGAGGGCCGGATAATCGAAGTCGAGTAGTTTTAATATGTCTAATGTTAATTGCCATGAATTTTTAAGAAAAAAAAAGTCGCTTGTGGTTAGATGTATGTTGGTTTCTGAATTTACTTAGACAAAACATGCAAATTGTGGTTGTCAGTACGTTCGCCTGGCAGATTCAAAGTGGTCACTATGATATCCTGATATTCGCGATTATATTAATAGAAAGAAAAGTTTGTTAGTGTATTCAGTCGACTCATGGCAATGAGAGAATTCTCTCAAAGTATTAATTGAGAGACTACTTTGCCTATACCTGCTCTACATAAGTGAATGAACAAACTTATGAATCAAGTCAGAAAAACTAAAGTCTTTTTTCAAAATGTACATATGAATAATTTACGATTGGCATTTTAGGAAACCAATTTATGAGCTTTGCGATAACCGGGCACTTTATTGATTTCATTTTT
Organism: Diadema setosum; assembly: GCA_033980235.1. Lineage (NCBI taxonomy): Eukaryota > Metazoa > Echinodermata > Echinoidea > Diadematoida > Diadematidae > Diadema > Diadema setosum. Next base: position 4,000,472 of record CM067078.1, on the reverse strand, counting down.
TTTCTTTGTCGTGCAGTGGCTACTTATTACATTAACGCCATCTTGTTTTGTAATTGATTTAGCTCAGGAAATATGCAAATCTGTGCTTCATAATCAGGACCGGGGTACCGTTTCATGAAAGTTGTCAGCGCTGTCAAGTTGTCAGTCGCTGACAATCACCATGGTAACAGTCAGTGACCAGAACATCTCAGCCAATCAAAATCAAGGATTTTACTGAAATTGTCAGAGACTGACAACTTGTCAGCGCTGACTAACTTGATGAAACACCCCCCAGAAAGGAGATGTTTATACCTGCACAGATGGCGAAGTAAAAACTCTTTGTGCCCAAGCTATTATGAATACAGCTATGTTTAAAGGCGTAGCTGAGAATGCAACGAAGGAGCATGGTACATTAATATTAGGAAATATCATTTTATGGTTTCTGTATTGTCACCCATCCACGTGCAACACGGTATGGCAAATCTGCCCTACTTTAGCAAAAGGAAGCAAGTGACATTTTTATGGATATTGACTTTTTCTTTAATTGATGTGGCATATTTGAGGCAAGCTCTATCTAACTGAAAAATCCAAAAGTTACAATTTTGGTCCATTTCTGAGATATTCGGGTTTCAAAAGGAAGCAAGTGCACAAAATTGCATGAAAAAACGGAACAAGGAAGCAAGTAACATTCTCATGATAAGATTGTAACTTGCTTCCTTTTGCCAGATTTTTCATGTTTGCTAAAAATCTGAAATACTGTGGCAAATGGAAGCAAGTTACAACCTCATGATATGATTGTCACTTGCTTCCTTTTGCCAAATCATTTATATTTGCGAACAACCTAAAATACTTCGGCAAAAGGAAGCAAGTGACATCCTTACATGATATGATTGTCACTTGCTTCCTTTTGTCAACTTTTTTTTTAATGTTAGCTACAAATCTATAATACTTTGGCAAAAGGAAGCAAGTTACATAATAATGCGTTTCTATGGAAATATCAAAATTCTTCGAATTGTCATAAATGCATCACCATGTTTATTTTGACTTGCACGAATACCGACAGTATTTCTCATCACAAATTTCCATGTTGAAAGGTCTACCCATAAACATTATTTTCTTCATTTGTAGCATTTGTACTCGATGTCACTTGCTTCCTTTTACCAAAGTAGGGCAGAAATGTCACGGTCACAAGATAGATTGTGGTAGTGGTAGCCGTCCAGTATAGGCCCTACAGGTTCTGGAGTCTCATTCAGAAGGTTCAAAATTCGAATCCTGCCAGGGATCTTGTCTAGAATTTGTTCTTCATCAAATCTCATAACCGATAATGCAAGTGGTTACACATGTACATGGATCTCGTGTACATTCTACAGCCCTTTATAAACACACACAAACACACACAAAGACACCACACACTTAAGACCGTCGCACACAGAGACTATACAACATTCGGTCACACAACTGACAGACTTTGGATCCGACATAAATCACATTAGCCTCATAATAAACTCGCATGTTCATTTCAGACCTCAAGTCGCTTAGTCGTGCGACCGAAAGTCGTATAGTGTGTGATGGCCTTTATGGACACCGTATAATACATAGGATTCCTAGATTGATTTATTTGAATCTGCATTTACCTTTTTAAGTTATTGTATTTCATACCCCACAAACATTAGAAGGTAAAAGTGATCTTATCATATTCTTCTCTTTCTGTATCCTGCAAGAAAAAAATACGTGACTCTTACGTACACGCACGCACACACATACACATTAATTATTATCATGGATCTGCAAACGAAATTTTCAAATGAAGAGTTTAGTCGCCAATGGGGCTAAGCGCCCTCTGTAAAAATCCAAAGTAATTCCACCATCAGACAGAGCCAATCAACACCTTCCAAGTAATACCTCACTTGTTATATAACAAGGGATATTCTCGAAGTATTGAATAGCAACATAGTTTGTATATTCTGGCAGTATTTTACTCTTTTCTGTTTCCTTCTTCAGCCTGCTCTGATTGCTGTGTGCCATTTGTGTTCTAAATATTTTATACCTATATATTGTAAGTTGAAAAAGTCTTGTATTTACTTTGGGGCCTATTCCTAACAAGCCTGAAAGGCTTTAATTGGTCCTCCACAATTAATATGTTTTTATTATGACTTGAAATGTATTGATTGTTGTTTTTAATATGGAAATAAATGAAATGAAATGGAATGAAGTTATGAGTATGAATGTCCCATATTTTCATTTTTTCTTTCAGCAACTATCGCAAATATCTCACATCAACGAGAATGGACTTAACTCCTTCTGCGATCAATATTTTGAGTCTATAAATCACACACATGAACTCGGCACACACTGCCGTGGTTCACAAGAGATATCAAGCGGGAAAACATATAAAATGTATTTCCCCCTGTATTAAAGCAACCTATTAGATTCTGCCACCAAAGTATGTAATCATGACAAGCTTGAGGTTATGTTCTTTTTATTTTTCGTTTAATCCCGTTCCGGGAGATAGCTTTTTAATTTCGGTACACCAAAAAAGTCAGAATTATAATCAATACATAATATACATCTCATAATATATGGCTCACATTTAATCACTACGAAGGCAAACACCCACTCTAGCTTTAACCCGTCATAATTACAGCTGAACAGTCATCATCTTACATCATCTCATGAAATGCACTGTCTTGGCTTCAATCATATGAAAATATATTTTGTTCTATCCCTCAGCAAAAACAAAAATAGAAAGAAATATGATTATAAACAAAAACTGGAAACACAAAAATCGAGATAATTGTTACGATTTGCCTACATGACTTATACGTGTGAACGTCTATGCACTCACATGGAATATAGGTGAAATGCAGCATATGATTACAAACTTATACACAAGTATCACAAGTTTGGTACAGTGTTTTTAAAGAGACAAGACATGCCTAATGTGAATGCACTTCGACTCTTCAAAATCCATCATACTCTCATCGCTCGATAGTAGCTTTCATAATTCCACGTGAAGATGATCAATAAGCATGCAAACACATTAAGAGTAAATTGACGGTTGCAACGTCTACAGATCGAGCAAATTTTGAGCTTTGATTTTCAGATACAGCGGCTTGTGATATCAACAGGTCACGTGGTTTCAGTAACGAGTGTTGACGATATGGCCCGAAAGATACCGAGCTCATTATTCCCCTAATTATTTTCTGAGTTATATTGTGCATAATTTTGTATTCCATTTTCTCAGTGGAAGACAAGAAGAAAAAAAAAAAGCGAAACGGAAAATAAGGTCTCACAATTTGCGTTAATAACTCACGGAAATAATCTTCACTGAAATAGCAAATGTCTGATTACTGATCATACAAGGTTATTAACTCTAATGGATAAATGCAAAATCTTTCAGCTAAGACATGACCACTTATTGTCCCTTTCTTTTCTTATAACTAAGAGAGGGATATATGGGAAAAGATAAATATTATATAATATAGAGAGATACAAAGATTCAGATAGAGATAAAGATATAATGATATAATGATAGATAGATAGATGGATGGATACAAAGATAGATAGATGGATAGGAGGGAAGGAGTTGTAAATCAACAAAGAAAGAGAGAACAAAGCTTAATTTAACACGTATATGTTTATAATATAGTTTTCATATATAATTCAATAGGAGAGAAAGAGATTAAAAATGAATAAAAGATATTACAAAATTTTACTATGACGCAGATATGTAGTTAATCATTTTTTTTTTATAGGTAAGGGAGTGAGACAGAAACAGAAAGATAGACAGGGGGGGGGGGGGAGGTAAGAGAGAAACATATTCTACCATAAAAGTTATCTAAGTCACGGATATAAAACACACAGATAGTCTACTCCTCCCAGCCACTTTGTAAAATATGTACATCTGGTTCTGACTCTTTAGTTACTTAAGAGGAGGCTGGTGGCGCATCGGCGTTGATGATTCCAAGTAAGATGTTCTTGTAGTCTCCGCTCGTGTCGCTTGTCACCATATCGGCCAGAGCCGTGGAGTAGGCGGTCTGGAACTTTGCCTTGATCGTCCCTAGGTCGATCTGTGGAAGTGAGAGAAAACGTGCAAACGAAAAACAATTAAAGGCATAATTTACCATTTGCAGCTGAAACAAAAACCTAGCATTAGTGCTTTTGTTCTAAAATGTGAGTTAGGGATAGAAACAACCACTGTAAAAATTTGAATCCGTATAATCGATGTCAAGTGTTGTTAAATACACAAAATATAAACAATAATTATAATAAAAATGTTTCCAGACTAAAGCGTATACAGTTACGGTTTATTGAGAAAAACACTGATATCTCCTTATATTTTAGGCTTTATTGCAAAACTTTTATATGGTAAGATGTTTTATGACACAACAGACCTACACATATGAATCAAATGTGATATCTTGAACATTTTTGAAATCACTACTCCCAATGGTAAACTGGACCTTTAAGTAAATGGGCCGTCTAATGCCGGGGAAATACACTCTTTTAACAAATTATTTCAACTTTGAAGTTATGATATTAAAAATATTAATTGCCATTTGATAAAACATAAAACCAAACTTCAGTGCTTAAAAATAGTGCTAAAATAAAAGTTATGAATGGAAACAACCAGTGTAAGAAGTTAATAAGTGTAATCAATTTTAGGTATTGTGAAAGGGGATGGCTAGTAACTGATCAGTGAGAATCAGTGGGAATGCTGGGGATGATTGTTCCAATCCTTGTGGGATTTATTTAAGAGTACATTATATATCTATTGTTGTGTGAAAAATATTTGCTTCAGAATGGTCTCATATTCAAGTGATGTACAATTCAATGTTTCCAGGTTAGGTTCCAGGGAAGAAATTAATAATTTTCACACATCAATAGATATATAATGTACTCTTAAATTAATCCCACAAGGATTGGAACATTCATCCCCCAGCATTCCCACTGATTCCCACTGATCAGTTACTAGCCATCCCCTTTAAAAGTCAGAATTAGTCTATTACGTTTTCAAAGATTTCTCGTTTCTTCTCCACGTGTATTTTCCCATGTCAAACAAGAACCTATACATTGTGTATTACATCGTGCAGTAAAAACAAGTACTGAGTTTGGAAGTTTCATATTAAATAGAAGAAGTCAGAAGAAGCTGATGAAATACCTCAGAGCGCCCGACGATGATCCTGATGAGCTTTTCGTCCTTGGTACCTAGTCCCTTCATGGAGTAGTAGAGCCCGTCAGCGTAAAAGGCAATAGGAGTGTAGATGCTCTTGACTGTAAAGGGGATAAAAGAATGGGAAGAGCGGTTGCCATGGCAACTGTGATCAGAACATCAATCTAAGCATTGTCGAGGACCTATTCTTACCGACATTTTATACACTGTTATCAGTTATCAAGATCAGCCCTTAATGTTTGACACTTAAAAAATCCGTATATAGAGTGGAAGAACTGTGGGAGAATCGAATGCCTTATCAATAATACTCTTTTGTGCATCTATGCTGTGAGAATTAATATTAGGGAGCTTTAGATTTTACACGCGCGGACGTTCAGAGGGAAAAAACATGTTCTGAGCGTGCGCAGAAGCGCGCATCAAGTCAATCTATTTTTAGCTTGCGTCGCCTGAGTTTTTCACTACGCGTACTGGGCTATTTTTACGTCCGCACAGTTTGCAACGTAGATAACTACTTCATGTACCGATTATATGGGGGCGCGATTTGATTTTTTATACGTTGCGTCCCAGCGTAATCTAAAGCTACTTTTCTGCACGACGCAGGGGAGAGGAGAACGTCCAGCGCACTCGTTGTCTCAAACGTCCGCTCCCTAATAACTATTCCCAAAGACGTGAAGACAACATGTTTACGCAATGCATATGATAATGAAAAAATAACACGTTTATCACTCTTTTTAATATAACGATACGTTTTTGCTATTGCTAAGGTTATTTATGAAAAAATGGAAAAAAAAAAACCCGCCCAATTCAAATGAGGGGTTGATATAATCATTATCATGGTTCTATATTCCAACAATGAACATAGCAATAAGTTTCTGCTATAAATGCAGAGGTTATTTGTGTGAGCAATGGGCACTAGCCTTTTTATGGAAAAAACAAAACAAAAACAAAACAAAAAATACCCTTACGCAATTTAAATGTGGCGTTTCACCACGTTCTCATGCAGATCCATTATTTGTGAAATATAAGATTTTAATAATTAAATATTTGTTTTTCTTTCAGCTGGGTCAGTGTATGTTTAATTATAACACAAATGCACTTCCCAGCATCTTTAATTCAATGCTTCCAAGAAATCAGTTCTGTCATAGTTATCCCACCAGGCTATCCAATGAGTTTCATTTACTCCTTCTGAGAACCTTATTGGCGCAAAATACATTTATTTACACTGGCCCTAGATTCTGGAATTCTTTAAGCTGTGATATAAAAAACTCTTTATCTTTGAATTCGTTTAAGCGTAAGTTGAAACTTTTTTTGTTGTTGAATTCATTCTAAGATAACGTACTATTCATTACTTAGCTGGTCTCTACAACCTAAGGGTTCATCGTCAATCATTTAATTCGTCAATCACTTGATTCATCATTGTATATATATATATATATATATATATATATATATATATATATTTTACATTATCTTACTTGTACAAACTTTGCTCAGCTGCTCGAGCTCTGAAGCACCTCAATTCCCTCTTTCGATCCCAATGTTCAGCGTGTTGGCTTTTCCTTTCGTGTTTCCTTTTCTTTCTTTCCTTTCTTTCCATTATTCTTTTGTGCTTTATTACTTTCAATGGTATACCCTTCAGTCAAGTCATGTAATGTCGTGTGTTTCTCCTGTCTTGTTCTGTCCTGTTTTGTTCTATCCTGTCTTTGTAAACAAATATGTTCACATGAAGAATCATTTGAGTGGTCCAGAATTTACAAGCATGCTTTTCAGTGGACTTCTCAATTCTTTTTTTTTTCTCCAGACATAACTTTGTATTTTGCCGCTATGCATGTAAAGTTTTGTATTCTTTAATTATTATCTACCATGTAAAGTCGAATACATGCCTATGTTATATCTTCTGATTCATTTCGTGTTATGTTTGCCGAAAAAGAGAGAAAGAATGAAATAAATAAAATGAAATGAAATGAAATGAAAATATAAGCTATGAACACAAGCCTACGCTTACTACGTATTTTGCTTAAAATTTTACTCTCCTCAATCACGTGATGACAATTCATTAATTTTGCATGACCAATGGAACCAATTAAGTTGCTGTTGTTCTTTTTTAACGGATGGCACTTACTCATGACCATGAATGCAGCCTTCTGTTCCTCAGACATCGAGCTGTCCTGCACAACTTTCACTAAGCTCTTTTTGGCGGCAACAAATTGCTGTGAGAGACAAAGAAAAAGAAAAGACAGATGTAAGCCATCGTCTGCGATGAAATAGATAAAGAATATACATTTTTTTTGTAGCCACTTTTTTCAATTTCTTAATATCTTTGTTGTTTTTGCATTTGTTTTACATGCTTGAGAAATCCAAGTTGCAAACAAGAGACCTTCTCCATCGTAGAATATTGCTCAGGGTTTGCGTGCATGTGAACATTAATACAAGGATTCATCATCTGGAACAAGGCTATTCGATGTTGACTTTACTCATGCTTCTCTTCTTACAGTCACATTAGGTCATTGCTGTTTGTATTTTATTACAGTATCAGAAAGCTATGGAGCAAACGCAAAAGCTGCTGATGGATGAGAGGAAGACTAGTTAAAGTGGGCGTATACCTGATCGGCTTGCTTGAACACTTCAACCAGGTGAGAGATGCTTGCTTTGCCGAACACCTCGTCAAGTCTCTCATTGGGCAGTTGCCAGTCCTTCGGGTCAGTCTGCCAGTAAGGTGTCAGAATCCCAAATGAGTAAATGATTATGACGTCATACTCACACAAACGTAACAATCAAATGCGAAAAATGTTCAAAGTTAGTAGCGCCAGTGTGTTACTTTGCGAAGCAGATATATAGTCAATACAGTATAATAAACAGCGTAGGAGTTTTATCATTATCACACCTTAAACACTGTTAAATGATCCAATTGATGACTTTCAAAGTTTTCCAACGCAACGATTTTCACAAAAATTGGACTTCTGTTCTGCAATGAAATTTAAAAAGATTGACTTATATCCTTCTTATCACCATTAAGCGAATATGTATTTTGAACAGTTGGGATTGTGATTGCTATTCTAAAAAAAGATACCGACTGAATAACAAGGTTGAAAGTATCTTTGAGAATAAAAATGAACTGGAGAATATTGCGAGGTGATATCACCAGCTGTCGTTCTAGTGGCGTATAATGTGGCTGCTAATGATATCGTCACTTGAAAACATATTGATAAGTACATGTAATTATCATGAATATATCACTTACGTTATAACATGTATCTCAAATCTTTTCTTTGTTTTCAGCCGTTTCATTCTCAAATTTATATTTTTATATGACACACTATTTCTAACAATAGTCCACAAGGCGTGACACTAAGTATCAAAATCATGCATACAATGCTGTGCACTATACATGACAACCTCAATGCCTGCTCAAGGGTTCACATGCAGCTTAAGAGAGGGAAAATGACAAAAAAAAAAAAACAGTTGGGACTGATAAACATTATGCTATACAATCTGCAGAAGGTGGTTATGGACGCGACTCTTGAAAGACTGAGACCTTCTGTCACTGATGGTACCTACAATGTCTTCCATTTATAAAAATGGATTGATCGGGTTTGACATTTAAACCATTAGTATTAAAGACGCACCGTTTAATTCACTCCTCTCTCTTCATACTCACGTAAAATCTCCAGACAGAAAACCTTATTTAGATATACAGTGTACTGTTGTAAAATGAAATTCAAAATAATCCATCGTTGTTTCTCACCTGTACGAGGTAGTCCGCGTCAGTTTTGGCGTACTCGGGGTTGGCGTCCGGCTCGGCCGAACGTTCACCCTGAAATAGTGGAAAGATTCAAAGGTTTAACCACAGCCTGACAATGATTATGTCTTTAATAGGTCATTGACCTAGATTTCATTGTTATTATGAACAGCTTACCTATAGATCGTATTGCTTCGAAGATAAGCTTTGAAGAAGTAGAATGTGACTGGGTCATCGTATTTGATGGCAAAACTTAGATATCTTTTTTTTTAATTTTATTTTGTTTGATTTTCTTTCCTTTCCACAAATTTACATAATCAGGTTAACTGATAACGACGAAGGTATTCGGTTACATGTATAGTGTTAATTATGCAAATGAGATACCACAATTTTTGTTGGTGTCACGTTCAGCCTAAAAATAAATAAAAAAATTTGGATGTCTGTAGAAAGTGCTCGACCTCTGAGGTACGATTACACTTGCTTCTTTAAGTATAGCGCAATTCAGATGATAATGAAGTGGAATTCACCAAAAAGAAAAACCAATACAGTGAGTGAAGTTAATAGAATCGCACCCATACCGTAAAGAACGTTTAGAGCAAAATCGTCCAAGTATAATTGCTACAGCGTTACGACAAATTGAGTGCAGGCATGTCACTAGACAAGACGTTTTTACATCACGTGATAAGGCTCCGTACGACGTAGGACAGCTATCACTCTTTCTTGAATATGCGTTACTACAGTGTCCACGCAAAGAGCTTCCCTGCTCTACGGGTATAGTCTTTTGGCATTCAGCCGCAATGACAATGCTAATAATCATTTCCATGTAGTGTGTTTTTTTTTTCTTGAATTCTGAGATGCCCTAAGACTTACAACGATGATGTTACCGAGCACGGTCTTAAAGGGACTGTCCAACCCATTCATGACGTCATCCGACATCTTTGCAGAAAAGGCTGAGTAATCAAAAGTCAGAATAATGCTCTTTAGAAGTTAGATCATAGAATTGGTTCTTGATTCGATATTGGCAAAATGTTTTAAAAAGACAACCAACAAACATAATAAAAAACAATTTTGGAGTTAAAGATTACAAAATAGGATAATACATCATTAATATATCTATATCAGTATTACTTAAGATAGCAGAAATAACATAGGCAACAACAGTGATATACAGTTGATTTAAAAAATGCCAATGACTTTTCAAATCAATTTGAATGGCTATGGAAATAATGTTCTTCATAACTGCAATACTTTTCTACTATTGATAGCGACAACAAAAATGACAGAAGCGTGATTCTAACAAAAAACTTAATCTTAGTGCCAAGGAGAGTATTCATTGCTGAAGTTATTATCGTTCATGCAGCACCTTTTGCGAATTCAGGGCTGGCGGAGAAAGATGGTTACACGAGTCATCTTTATACATCAATGCAAGCATACATCAATGCAAGCATTCTCAGCAAAACATATTTGTGTTACGTCATTCAGATACGACAGACATCGGTCAGTCATTGAAAAAGCATGAATCCGTAAAAGCGGGTAATATGCAACGTTTTTTACGGGTTACCATTCCCTTCAACCTTTGCCAAATAAAAATGATAATGCTTTTTGCAGAAATCAAAGTTTCTGCTGTTTAGTAAACGGATTTGATCCCATCCTACCTGTGACAATGTAACCATCAACAACTTATATTGTATCATAGTTATGTGGTATACATGTATATCCGTGAGTGTGCTTGTGTGCATAACGACCTATCTATCCACTAGCATCTTATCTATCTATCTATCTATCTATCGATCTATCTATCTATCTATCTATCCATCTAACTTATCTATCTATCTACATGTATCTATCTATCTATCTATCTATCTATCTATCTATCTATCTATCTATCTATCTATCTAACTTATCTATCTATCTATCTATCTATCTATCTATCTATCTATCTATCCATCTAACTTATCTATCAGTCTATCTATCTATCTATCTATCTATCTATCTATCTATTTATCTATCTATCTATCTATCTATCTATCGATCTATCTTTCTTTCTATGTATCTATCCATCCATCTATCCATCCATCTATCTACATACATAGGCATGCTGCTGTATCTGACATAGACTGCATAATACAGGCTTGTAAATCATTGAATTATCCGTCTACTTGCCTTCATTGTACGCCGCCGCCACCGCCAGCACCTCCTGCATCCACCAAAAGAACGTAAAAAGGGAGACATTGTAACAGCGAGTGTCCTAACTTGAGACGCTCGTACATTATTTTCAATGTCTCATCAAATCCCCGAAAGGTTCTGATTTTCTGACCAGAGGGAGAGCTATTTCTTTTTCTTTTCATTACAAGCCATGCTATTCCAGAGAATTATTTCACTATCACTGTTTCAACATTGTAAAGTGCCAGAACCGGGATGATTTATTATACGGCAATTGCCATCATTGTCAAAGATGCATTCGCCGAGTAGAATGCAATATAGTATTCAGCTGGTAATTTTCTGTTGAGTAGGATCTGCATGCTGTGCGTTACGCATAGATTATTAGAGCAATCGCTTGATTTTTATGTTGTTCTATCAAGACAAGTGCTAATAGACCCGTCGCTTTGCAATTTCACGTATACGTGATAAAACATATTTTGTGCTGTAGATAGAGACATTCTCTGGACGAGGGGTGTAGAGTAAGAAGTGACTAAAAAGAGGAGATTTGAGAAGACTACAAGCATGGTCAGAATAATGGGCCGGGTCATCTTGTCTTGAGATTTTGTCATACACATGCATGTTTGTAAGTATATATGTATACGGAAATCAATAAAAAAAGGATACATGGAAATCCTTTTGACTCAAGTTCGACCAAAAACAAAGAAACAAGCAAACAGTAAAACGAAAAACCGACTGTTAAGCTTTAACAATATTTTTGAGCTGGTTAATTTTTGGTACAGCAGTGGTCAAATCAGTCCTCACCTTAAGTTTGTCAAAAAAGCCAAATATTAGAGGCTGATTGTCTTGTCAGTACGAACGTTGCGAACATTAATGGTTACAATATAGTTATATCTTTTAAGTATTTTTCTCGAAATATATAACTATACTGATATTACAAAAGGATTGACAAATTGCCGTACATCGACGTAAATATTTACTTCGATGTAGGGCAATTTGTCAATTATTTGCAATGGAAAAACATCTCGACGGAAGAATTGCAAAGAACACCAAGAACTTACAGTGGGCTTGAGAGGGAAGATAATTTCCAGAAGTTGCACGGACTTGCAGTCTCCATCCTATAAATTTCGAAGTAAAACATAATGATTATGTTTTATGTAGATGAATATAGGTTATGTGTATTGGTAAGCAGTCTGCCAGCAAACATACATTTTAAAAATATCCACGCGCATGGATGAATGTGCACTGCGTTGAAAACTTGACTTTTTCGTTGCCACTTTATAGGTGAGGTATTTGCTTGGCCGGCGGAACCAGGGGGGGGGGGGGGGGGGGGGAGTGGCACTCGAAAAAATAAATCGAAGCCTTGAAGTGTGAGCGCGTTTTGTTTTGTTTTGTTTTGTTTTTGCTTGTCAGGTGAAGAAACCCGGAAGTGGCAGCAGAAGTTGCGCTAAAGGCCCCCCCTTTTTTTTTTATTTTTAGCTGATCAAACACGGAAGTCGCACCATAAAGTGCCCCCCTCACTTTTGAAAACGTGGCGCCGGCCATGATTTGTATACATGGCAAGTGACACTTTTACAGATTGCGGTTATGAATGGCCGCCAAATTAATCTTATATCCATAGGTATGTGTGTAAAATTTGTGCACATTTGATTGATTGGAACAGAAAGGGTCACTGTATGCTGGCAGCAGAATTAAATACATCTGCTATGAACGAGTTTCAGATTTGTGTCATCGTTGGCAGGCACGATACATAGAGGGCGCTACGAGAAAATTTTGAAAAATATACCTTGAGGATCCTGTTGACGAACTTGGCCAGCATGAGTGCCGGGTCATCGAGCATACAGCTGACTGTCAACCGATAGTCGCCGCTCAGCTCGTCCTTCAGACAGTCGATCAAGTTCTGTGAGAAGGGAATAACAATATCGCATTTCAACAGCAGGATGCAATTGGCAACATATGCCCAGCGGCTGCCGGTAAAACTACAAAGTTCACCAAAGTCTAACTGTTGGTTTGCTTCTTTGTGTCCCAGAAACAGACGGACACTGTACACTGTGCACTGTGCTAGGGCTCTCTATATTTAGCTCAGTCAGTTGCTGTAGAGCACTGGTCCAGAAATCCGGAGGTCTCGGGTTCGAATTCCGATTGAATGCCGTTTTCTTTGCTTAATTTTTCGCTGATAAAAGAATGTGTGTTAAAAGAGTCAGCCGGATACGTAATTAATCATTTCCTATGTATATACGTCAAATCTACTTCATGGTTGACTTTGAAGATATATCTTCTACGAGTTTAATTTTCAAACAGAGAAGAGTGTCATATCTCCATGGTACAACAACAAAAGTTATTGTTCTTTGAAAAAAAAAAAGAAGTTAGGTGGCACTTTAAAAAAAAGGAAGATTTATAGTATAGCTAGAACTATCTTTCTTATTACGCAAGCACGGATTATATTACATACACTGTACGTGTACTTGCTATTGATCCAATACCTTCATGCACGGTATCTCGTTTCAAAGATACTTAACTTGCTAAACGAGACCATGATAAGTTGTGTTTCTTAAAACAATTTTTGAATAAGATAAGAAATCCAATGTATATGGTCGATGTATTTACTGATGAACTCTCTTTGTTAGATAAAGGTGTCAAAAGGATTCATTTGTAACCTCCTTTCACCGAATCTGGAGTTATTGCCATTTGTCACATCAGTCCGAACCTGTTGTTGCATGGTTTTAGCTGATATAAAGTTCACGGCGTTTCCAATCATTCAACCTAAATATATACACCAAGTCACTTATTCCTAACACTGCTGTTCTTTTAAACGAGACTAAAATTCCTTTATGGCCACATTCATGTTTGGTCTTGCTCTACTCTAGCCTCTCGTCGAGGGCCCTGGCGATGTTGGAGTCCGTGGAGTCGATATCGAGTCAAGCCAGATTTTGAATTCGACTCTACGGACTCCAACAGCACTGGGGCCGTCGACAACCCGCTGACTTCACTCATACCTCATTGTACTTGGTCTTGTAGGCCGCGGCTATCTCCTGCCGCTGGGCGTTGGACCGTTTCGTCATAATCTTGTTGATCGCATCTTCGTCAGTACCTGGAGTGGTCGCAAAAGCAACAAGTGATCATGACGTAAGCACGCGCTGTTTCTGAGTTTGCGCAATTTATGTATACTAAACTTCGAGGAAACACAATCAGTAACATACAGCACACATACTAGACACACCGTCAAGTACGGTTACACATAAAGACACTGAAATATATTCCATACACTTCTCTGTCATCACCTTCGCATTACTCCGCTGACAATAATATTCTGTACAATTTCAAATCATGGCTACGTATCTTAATAGGAGATGAAAAACGGCGACTTAGAACAACTTCCTCAAGCACAAATTAATAAAAGAGAAAGAGAGACGGAAAAATATTTCATCGTATCGTGATTTCGAAAACTATTAAGTGCACATTAATAGAATGTCCAACAAAAAGACAAATATGAACTCAATTACGAAATTGTATAGAACAAAACTACCTGTTCAGAATTACTTGCGAAGATATCAACAACAGCCAATGCAAGAAGAAGAAGAAGAAGAAGAAGAAAAAAAAAAAACCCAAACACAAATCACCTGCCGGGCATAGCTTCAACGACATTTTTGAGAAGACACATTACAACTTCTTTCCATGAAGAATTTCATTCGGTGTGCAGTCTAGTTACGGTTGCCGACTGATGTCATTGCGGATCTCAAAAGAAGGTTTAACTCCAAACAACCATGATTTCCTGTCCTTCTTAAAACTTAAACCTTATTTTTCTTCTGTCACCATCCTATCAACTCTAACAGAGTCAGCGGACATGGCCACCAGGATTTATTTCTAAACTGGCTACTAAAAACGGAGTATAGTCATCCTAGAGGGAAACTGACAGAAAAAAATGAGATTAGAAGTATAATTAAAATCATCATAAATATAACAACTCACCGAATCCAGCCATCGCATTTTTCAAGGCTTCGGCGTCAGCATTCTTGTCAAACGGATCGGCGGCCGTGACCGTTCCCTACAAAAAAGAAGAACATGTTGACATAATTCATCCACTACCTAATTTTGACCTAACATTTTGGGAAAAAGCATGTATCTTCTGTAGTCACAAATCAGCAGACAAACGTTCTAATACGCACACACCGTGAAGGATGCAGAAAAAAAAAAACATAATTATAAGGATTCCGACCACCTATAATGACGGCAAAGATCCGTATGAAAAGATAATAACGGTCATATCAGACTAGATTTATCAACAATATTACCACTTTGGAAAAGCATTAAAAAAGACACGAAATTAACACTTTTTATTTCGTTTTCACGCATACATACACACGTGCACGCACACACACACGCACGCATACACAAAAACATCCGTTATACGACGCAGATCACATCAGAATACTTTTTTTTTAAACATAGAAGTAAGTGACTTTAAGTGTGACATTTCGTTAACGTTTCACTATCGAACGTTTTTTTTTTTTTATTATTGATTTCACGCCATAGGCGGTCCTTCTTGCTACTAGCATCGACGAAGTAATGGATATACGGGAGTTCAGAATACGGCTATTTATCCTTAAAAGCCAAAGGACATTCTCTTTTATCCAACTGAACATCTCCACAAAATGTTGTCAGCAAAATTCGACTTTAAACTTTCTACATCGTGCTCACAAATTGCGGATAGTCTTCTCTCACACAAAATTCTCATATTTCTTTTCAATGTACTTTCCTTAAAGGACAAGTCCACCTCATAGACATGTGGATTGAGTGAAAGCAGCAATATTAGTAGAACACATCAGTGAGGGTTTGAGGAAAATTGGACAACCCGTTCAAAAGTTACGAAGTTTTGAAGTTTCTGCTCAGTCACTGCTGGATGAGAAGACTACTACAGCTTGTGATGTCATGTGTACAACGATATAAAGAAAACATAAGGGAAATTCAACATATTTTCACTTGTCTCCCATAATAAAAGAACTCTTGACTTGCCTTTTTCAGAAGGCAGGGGAATGATATTACCCTTAACATACGTCACCGACAAGTCAAGGAAAAGTGCACTTCTTTCAAAAAATAAAAATGTGTGAAATTATCTTTATATATTCCCTTATATCGTTGTACGCATGTGATATCATACATTGTAGTAGTCTTCTCATTCATCAGTGACTGCGCAGATCGATACTTTAAAAATTAATAACTTGTGAATGGATTGTTCGATTTTCCCCAAACTTTCACTGATGTGTTCTAATAATATTGCTGCATTCACTCATTCCACATGTATTATTATGAAGGTGGACTTGTCCTTTAATCACAATGTTGTTCTGATTATTTGTAATTGTTTATACGTAAATGTTTTACTGTAATTGCACTTTATTTTTTAAATGAAATCAATGGCACACGCGAGTAAGAGGTACCAAAAATAAATAGTAATCGTTTCCTCATAGCATGATGTTTCGCTGTTGACGTTTTTAAGCCGAAATTGAGCCCTGCCTTGAAAATTTCCTTCAGAAAAAAAAAAATATGTATTAAAATTTCACATTCACAGAAGAATAAATTCATATATCACAACTTAGTTGAAATTCTATTTTTTGAATGAACTAAACATTTGACGTCTTCCTACGGTCAGTTATGACGATATGTAAGGAACTGAAATGAAAGATTCGAAAGTTCGGTAAATAAAACTTTATCTCTAGTTTTATGGTTCAACTTTCTATCCAAATGATTCGTGATTGAAGAATATACAAATATGTATCAGTTTTCTGCAAGCTATAGATAATAATAAACAGTATGAACATGTATTCTACCTGGACAAGGACATGGACAAGGGAAAAAATCTTCGTACAAAAACTTTGTGGTATTGAGTAATTGCAAACTTCTCAATGCAACCTGTGAAGGGGATTATAACTTGTAACTTGTACAAGGAAGGTGCGTCAACTGTAAAAAAAAAAAAAAAAAATTACCAGTGGCTCTATTAAAGAGCCGACAGTAATTCACCTTTATAATGGGAAAAGTCAAGAAACCCTTCGAGGTATCTCAACTATTTTCCTATCATTCGCAACCTCTTTGCGGACAATGTTTACTGTACTCTCTACAATATTCTCTAGGAGCGCGCGATTTACGAGTTTCAATAAATGTTCGATCCGACGCAGTGAAACTTATAGCGTATCACATCACAAACATTTTATTTCCTGGGAATCCCCTCATCGTCACATTTTGATTTAACTGACAATCATATTACATGTTGTTGTTTCCTGATGAGTTGGTCATAAAAAATTATAATACTTCGTAAAATGGTTAATGCCTAGCCCGTTGTTAAACCTTTCTGTACCAGTGAGTAGAGTGTGGACAAATTTCTCATGCATACCCTTGGACTGGAAATACATGTGGCACACAAAGGCCCGAATTCACGAAGGTGGTACAAATGAAACCATGGTTTAAACCATGGACAAAAACCATAGAGCGCCAAGTGTAGCATGGAATATTTCGTTACGAAATCAGTCATTTCGTCGGCAAAATGACCGTTTCGTTAACGAAATTATCATTTCGTGGACGGAATGGTCATTTAGTTACAAAATGTTGTCATTCGTTACAAAATAATCATTACATCGACGAAATGACTGATTTCGTAACGCAATATTCCATGCGACACTTGGCGCTGCATGGTTTTTGTCCATGGTTTAAACCATGGTTTCATTTGTACCACCTTCGTGAATTCGGGCCAAAGGGTTAAAGGAATCACAGCTACGTAAAGTAATATCTTACATCAGCAAGACATTTACAACGGTATACTCCAAATTTATCGTTAAAAAGGTAAGATATTTCTTGATGGCTTTCGTCGCTGACTGATTCTCTTCTCTAGCGTTTGTGAAATCAAGAACAAGCGATGGGTAGAGTAATTTTGGAAGGAACAAAGGGAGAATTGACTCTCCAGAAAATCAATAAAAACACACTGATATCAAGCCTGAAAAAAATTGAGACAGATGATACCAAATATACAAAACGTAACAAAATGTTGAGCCATACTAGGCCATACACGCGGATGATAATTAGAAAGAGCGGAGAACTGAGAAAAAAAAATCTTGGAAATCAATAATAGACATGTAACATTTCGGTTGCTGGATACTCAATTAAGTGTGGCGGATAATGTGAAAAATAATGAAGAAATTACTAAAGTGCAAGTACTCTCTGTCAACCCAACCCAATATATCTTGAACAAAATTATTTATTTTTGCCCTCGCGATATTAAAGATGACCGGTACCATTAGACATGATGTCAAGTTTTGTTTTGTATTTTTCGAAATCCTCATATTTTTATCTGAAGTCAAAGACCCTTTAAAATCAGACACACACCAAAAAGAAAAAAAAAGGAGGAAGAGAAAGAAATGATTATATCTACAATTGAAGGGAAATATTTACGACTGGCGTGGCCGATTCGGTAGTCGGTGTCGGAGCAGACATCGTGGTGCTTTGGTGACCAATGAGGAGCGTGGGGAAAGAGAGCGCAGATCAACCTTTCGGCAAGATGGCGAAGTGAAGAGTGAAGCCGAAGGAAGATGTTCGGCGAATGACACACCCAAGAAAAACTATACGTTTTGGTTTCTAACCTTCTCTTAATTGTTCTGCCCTTCTCATTCTATACCCCCCCCCCCCCCGCGCCAAACGGGCCATACTGCTTGTTTTCTTCAAGCATAATTTCGTATGCTTCACAGTTCTTATTCGTTCCCCATTTCTTGTTTTCGGTACATGTGATCATGCAGAAATGCCGACGCACTGTGCCTGCAGAAAGCAATGACCTTCCTCGACCAGACGTGACCGATAACCTGAAACCATTTTAAGGGTATTGGGCAGTACTGTTACAATGCCACCACTGGTACGTTTTTCCAAACAAACAACAAACGAACATATAACAAAATAAACAAGCATACAAACGACAGACGGAGAAACAGATCTACATGGAAGAAAAATTAGGAACCCGCATGTAGCATATCATTTACAGAAGTAGACAGATTTTCCGCTACACAAACTTTAAAGACTTCATCACGTTAATTTCACACATGACTGCCTGCTCATGTCATATTTTTTTTTTTATCAACAATCAGTTTATACTGAGTGCGCTATAGGTTTAACTCCACTTTGAGCTCAAGTTGAATTGTATTTTTTTTTTAGTTGCTGTAGTTTCTTCTTGCTTTGTTTTTTTCCTTCCCAATTCAATTTCATGTCAGTTGACACTGGTTCGTTTTGTTTCGTTTTATATCGGTTTGTAGCTTCGTTAATTCATTATTTGCTGTCTTATGTATTTTCCGAGGGTCCCAAATCGTACAAGCTTTGCTTTTTAGTGGGACACTCCATTTCCATTCCCACCCTTAATTAACTTTATATGCACATGTAGGTCTATACATTAAAAGAATGCAATCGTATTTTTATTTGTTACTCATTTTCACATGTACTTTGTCAATTCATTTCTTTTTTTTTTGCATTTTATTACAAATATGGTCTGCTTATGCAATGTTCTAATGTCTGTTTTTCTATGGAAATGAAAATAAACTGGAATCTTGAATCTTGAATTTGATCATAATTGTAAAATCATACACAAAATATGACGGAGGTTTTATTAAATTCGGATCTATGATAAGAATATTCTTGAATCATACATGTTCACATGCTTTATAAGATATCGTGATACAGCAATCAGATCAGATGAATCAGATCAACAAGAGGTGTTATTCATTTGCACGTTACAACACAAGTAACACAAGTACGTTTAAATATAACCTTCACATACCATAACATTTTATCAAATTCTTTCTCTCAAAAATACATCCATTAAGTGTCCGGAATCTCACACTGTAAATTTTGTCAATAAAGGCACTGTATGAAAAAACGTACTTTCGTACAAAAGTTTGTGATTAAAACAATAGTCTGACATTGTAAACCAAGCATCGATTGTCAAATTTTGCATCTTTTCACTTTCAGATTCTTAAGAAAAAGTCCGCCTTTGTGGATGTAAGGGAACAGGAAATTACACACAAAAACACAATGGGAAAAGGCATATCACCATGGTTACATATTGCTTAAAAAAAGGGGAAATTCATAATTTTAAAACATTAGGTGACCGCAGTTAAACTTGGTCAGAATAGTTAGGATACCAATATTTTTTATTTCTTTTTGATTTTTAAACGAGTAAAGAGTGACTAATCTTCTAAGCGAAACATGTCAATTCCTCAGTTTTATAATTATACAGATTTATAATGTAAGACGGGACCCGTGACTTCGCTGGTCATTATCACCTACGAAGGTATATCGGTACATACACAAGAATAAACGGTCTAGTTTATAGGATGTAGGTTCCGTCTATTGCAGAGGGTAACGCTAAGGACTTTACTAGTCATGTCAAATTAACATGGTTACAAAACTCTGCGTTTTCAAGTTGAGACTACACTACGGAAAACACGATTCTGCACTACATCGCGTAATAGTCTGTTGGGAGACATATAACAATAATATGCTGATATATTTCTAGGCTTAGCATTTCGTGTGAGAAAAGTGCATCTTTACCTCACAGAGAAGTTTATTCTCCTGCGATATTATTTGACATGATGTCACTTTCTTCTCTAGTTCATTTACCTTTGCGATCGTTAAGCTCTCTGTGACCAATCAGAGTAAAGAACCACCATTTAGTCCTCTGTTACGTAAGCATTTTCCAAATATGGAACCAGGGAAAAGTGACCATTCCCTAGTTTTCTCGTTCACTTCTTCTAAAGAGGCAAGAACAGTTCTGCACCACTAAGAATATCATGATCACGACCGGTTTATAGTCTCCTAATCAGACTTAACATAGGAATAACCAACTGGGAGTTGGTTACGGGCCTCGTTTACCCCATTTTTTTAAAGAATTCTTTGAAAGTTGATTCAGAATGATAGGAATTTTCCCCACCAACTTGTCTTTACTTCAGATTCATTACTATTAAGCCATTCATAAGGACAACGCAGACATGCGTAGGCACACAAACATGCGCACACATTTTATACACATAATAGATTTCTTGGTCATCACGTTCGCTTCATTTCTTTCGCATTCGGCACTTCGTTTTACACATACCGAACATAATTAAAAACTGACACATCGAACGTTTGTTATACGTCAGTATAAGACGTGGTGTGATTTCCCAACTTTCTAAATCAACGCACAAGGGAAATCAATAGCTGTATGACACACACACAAAGACTGAAGTAATACAAAATGAAATGATGGCAAGCAACCAACTAACTGGACAATTTAATGTGCCACTCAATCTGTTTTGTTTTTCCCATTTGCAGTCTCTTGAAATAGATAGATAAAGAAATCACAATCATTTTCTTTGGCTTTTATGAATATGTAAAAAAAAACACGAAAAGTTGTCGTGTATCAGAATAACAGAAATTAGACATGAAAAGTATACCTTTAATACAAAAGGCCACGGCATAATGCTTACTACAGAGCACTAAGTGCTAGTAATTCTTAGCTTGATATTTATTACAACATAATATCATTAAAGTCTGTTGCTCATGATGAATCATAGTCGTTTATAAAATAATTATTTGTTTTCTCAGTCTGCTTGCCCCTTTGAAACTACCTTGATTGTAGTAAGTGTTGTGATGACTGAAACAAACAGAGTCACTATGTTTTCTCGAGTTGCATGTACAATGTATATTCATTGCTAGTTCTAGTAGGTAATAATTATACGTTGATGTTGAATTTTGATGCCTTTGTTTTCCCGCTTAGACTTCATCTTGTCCCACCATCGATGGTATAAAGGAAGCAAAATGTGTATTTCAAACATTAGATTTTGATTCGTTGTCTTCGAGATACTGAACAACCCAAGAGTTGTATTTTTTTTTGTATTTCCTTCAGCTCGTTTTAATATTCTTGTAAGAGATGTGTTCAGTTTTACACGTTGTGAATCTTTCCAAGTAGAGATTACGTAAGATGGCCGTCAACATCTGATGGGAGGACTAACATAGGTGTAAACACGTCGTAAAAAGAATCGCCAAGGCAATTTGATATTTATGTTTCCTTACACTGCGTTCACATGTGACATGACACATTATACCCCAAGGTCATCTTTATTTCTTTTAAACAGACCGTGCATCACAAAACCAACTTAAAGGACACGACCCGGTTTCCCTTGAGAACTCAAAATAGGTGAAAAGGGAAAACCTGTCGTTAATTTCTAGTTTCAGAATATATTTTCTGAAAGAGCAATTATTTTGACATAATTATACTTTTACACTACGTTTGACATCATCAAACGAATGGGAAATTTTCATTTTCCTTTTTTTTCGGTCTGACGCAGGCTTTCTCAGATTTACAATTTCAGAGCATTAAAGAAACCATTTAAACAGCTTTCGTTTTCAACTCTAGTAACTTTTGGAAAAATGATGCTATTGCGTTGGAAGTCAGTATCAGTCAGGAAATAATGTACTTTAATAAACTTTACTGAGCTGCTATCACATACACACCTAATTTCAGCACGCTTACCTCCACCCATCATCACAAATGTTTCGGTTTCCCGCAACCGGTTGCCAAAATTGTGAGGATTCAAAAGCTACGTCTTGTACTGCCTCTTCTTTACTCTCACCTGTATATATATATATATATATATATATATATATATATATATATATATCCCTAGTTGGCACCTTAGGGAGACATATTGGGGGGAAGTGTCTTCATTAGGGAGACAACTGGTCATTAAGGAGACAATTGTGGAGAGCTTTCCCCGTCAACTCATGGCTGCACATACCAAAGGGTCAAAGGCCATTCTTGGTCAAGTTTAAATTGCAAAATGTCACAATTTCCCCCGTGTCTCTGCAGTGCGGGAAAGTATTTTCATAAAGTTAAAATACAGACGTATTACTAGGCATACATTCTCTGAGTCTGTTAGGTCATTTGTTCAAAGGTAAGGCAAAAATGCTGTCATTTTAGTAGATTCTCTATCTTCTAGAATGGTTTGATTGCTGCATGTCTAGTTAGTCCTCAAAATTAAGACCATACATAGGCATATTACTAACATGCGCAATGAAAATATGAATTTCTCCACATGATTCCCCTATGATTTGGTGTTATTCAAATGGCAGGAACTTGGTTCTTTTGCATTTTTTTTTGTACCTTTCCCCACTGCTCTTAAGCCCTTTGTTTTTATTTTGCTTCCATTCTAACTAATTCCTTTGTTTTTCCCAGAGTAACTCCTCATCACTGTCCAGCAAGTCAAGTTCATTTTGTGCGTACATGAATAGGCCTGTACAAGGAGTGATGAGAGAGAGGGCGCTATAATATGAATGTAAAAATGACCCAAGTCCTGGATTTGGGTCATTCTTACATTTATATAAGATTTCACTCATTCATTTCAGGCACTTCCGGGGGTAATTAGGGTTTATCATTTATACACAGGATGAGTCCATGCATAAGCTACAGTTTCCCATGTCAAACTGAATTTGGCCAAAAATTGGACTTGGGTCGTTTTTATATTCAGGTCTTCATATTCAAATAATAGAATAGTAGAGAGAGAGAGAGAGAGAGAGGGAGAGAGAAAGAAAGGGAGAGGGAAAGTGTGTGTGTGTGTGTGTGTGTGTGTGTGCTATAATATGCGCATACATTTATGAGACAGAGGAATACAGCTGCTTGTTTCTCTTCATATTATTATATTAAGTTCATTGTGAACATGGGCCTGATATCGAATGAAATTCCAATAAAGAATATCATCAAACAAACAAAAAATACATTTATGTGTGACGCAGGAAGGCATGGGCGAAATTCACCAGGTCTGCCAGAGATCCCCCCTAGTTGCACATGCAGAGGTGCCCGCATTTCTGGCAGAGAAAAAGATGGATGTACGTGACCTCTCGTCGGCCACTGCACTTTAGAGCAGCAAAGTTAAGATGTCACGTTTTGTGACATCCAATGTGATTGTCTCTTTGCATAAGGAATAACAATTATACAGGTAAGGATTCTTCTTCATCTAAAGAGGCTATGGATGTACTTGAACAAGTGTTTGATGCGAAGCATAGGTTGTTTGAGTAGAAGTGGGTAGATGTAGTAGTAGCGGTAGTAAACATCTGAGCAGCAATATAGTGTTGCTCTAGGCTGAGGTAAAAATAAAAGCTATGGCACTGCTTCCACCAATCCTGCTACTATGAGTTCGACCTCAGAACCTCAAATTTCCATGCATTGCAAACATGTGCAACAATAATAGAAATAATGTCATGTGTGACTTTAAATAAGACAATTTGTCAGAAAACGTTGTCCTCTGTCGAGGTTTAGAAATGGGTGACGAGATGGGAAGGTGCTCATCCTTTAGGGGTGGAAATGGCTTATTGTTTAAAAACAAACAAGCTTTTCGGCAATCTGGCTGTAATGAACTCTAAAGATGTAAAGTGAATGCACTTTAGGTAAGGATTTCATTCTACTGACTGTACACAAAAGTATTGTCGTAAGCATCTGCATCGTGCATTAGGTTCGAAAACGCTCACGCTGCGAAATAAAACGTCATTCAAAACTCACACATGCACATGTACGTGCGTGTCTTTGCGTGCGCGCGCGCGTGTGTGTATACGTGCGTGCGTGTGTAATCTATATCAATCTTTGTGACTGAGTAAATTCTGTTGGAGCAATGATATCAATAATAATGTTGATAATAAATGATACAACAGCGATGGATTTGATTATTTTGTAGGTGAATATGAATTAATGCAAAATGTTTTAAAACACCACCACAGTCGATTTTCTAATACTTCTTCTGTGAATAATTTTTAAGGAAATATTTCATTAGCAAAAGACAACAATACCAACAACAAAATGTCACAATGACATCACACTCAAACACACACACACACACACACACACACACACACACACACACACACGCACACACACAAACACACAAACAATAAACCATTATCTTACTACTGGTGTTCCCTCGAAAGGAGTGGTAGCTTGGGAGTTGGATGCGTTCTGACCCATCTTGATTTCCTTCTGTTACACTTGATGAATCCCGTGATAAAGAGAGATGACACACCGTACGGGCTGAATCGCAAGATGATGAGAAGATCCCTGGAAACAGAAGGTTCAATTCAATTCAATTCAATTTTATTTCCATTTCCATTGAATAAACAGAAAAAAAATATATACAATACATATTTACAGAACAAATTTATAACAATTTCAAGGAAAACGTACAAGTGGACACGAGTAACAACAGAATTTCGTTTCTAAGGTATAATACCTAATACAAAGATTAGAATGGAAATGGAGGGTCCCACTTAAAAAGCAAAGCTTGTAGGATATGGGACCCTCAAAAAATACGTACACAAAGTCAAAGAAACCAAAATGTCAACTGACATGAAAATAACTTAGGAAGGGGAAAAAAAGAAGAAAAAGAAAAAGAAAAAAAAAGAAGAAAAAGGTTCAGGTCAACATCTCCATGAAACATAATGATGAAGTCGAGACTGATAATCTATAACATCTTTTAGGCTAGCCTCATTCGGCACTTCAAATTATTGTGAATCACAAATGTGCAAGTAGCGTATGTATCCTGGTTCTATGACATTTGCTCCTGCGACAATCATTGCACCCACGGAATACAGTATCTACACGCTAACGCGCAAATATAACCGTGACCCTAATCCTAACCCTCACATCAAACTAAACCACAAACCCTATCACAACTCTAACCCTAGCCGCACGTAATTGGAGAAATGTAAGACTGAAGCAATAATTTTCGTAGGAGCAAATGTCCTGTATGTGCAAACTATCATGGCATGAAAATGTTGGTGCATACGATTGTAGACAATACATTATTATTATGTATACTTATTTATATGACCGACAACAAAACATACACATATATTTATAATCTCCATGTATATGATAACTATACATACTAATATAATTATATACATACATACATACATACATACATACACATATACTTGTACATACACTCGTATATAGGGCATAATGCATATTACTACTATGTTATATTTCTGTCACCAGGTTAATCACCACGCATGTAAATCATTGTAGGCATAATCACACCCCTCCCCCTAACACAAGGTAACAGTGAATATCATTCTTTTTATGGATATGCATATGAAGAATTTGTTCGCAAAAAACCGATAAGTCCATTTTGAAGATTTTGAAGTACGGTCGCTGTTATAAAGTACAAAATAATACCTTTTAAACGATATTTTGGTCACTACATAATAGAGGTACATTTTTGAAGTTATGGTCAAAAGAAGCAACAATTTTCTTATTATTCTCTTTATTTTTCTTGACCTTTAATCGCAGATATCTCCATTTGGCAAATATGGACTTATCGGTTTTTGCAAACAAACTCTTCATATATATTCTGCCATATTTACTGTATAGTAGTATGGTATATACCTTTGGTCATCAACCAGGTCTAAAAACACCTCAGCGTAGAAACTCTGCCTTTAAAACGTAACGGGGGGGGGGGGGGGGTGGGGTGAGCTAGAGAAACAAAGATCATGGACCGCGAAAATTCTAGACATACGCCAGACACATATTGCACCTTACAGTAGGTCCTATCGTTATACATACGAAACACTGAGACTTGTAAAGTTTTTACTAAAATAGCACAGTCATATCTCATCGTCATGGGAATGTGACTTTCATGAAATAGTAAGAATAATGACAAAGAATAACAACAACACACTGTTCATTTTAGTACATCACCAAATTGAAATGATTGACAAACCTATCCCTTATAGTTTTAAGATGAAAAGGACGACAAGAAAGAAGGATTTTTTAAGTGGAACAAGTTGCTTGTTTCCACTTCAAGACCATTATGCTATGCATGCTCCGTTTTGCCTGTTTAAAGGACATGGTTGCATAGAAAAGTTTTGGCGTATATGCATGCTTAGGAGGGGTGGCACTTATAAAATTCGTGTGAAAGTTGAAATTTGAGCTTATAGAAGCCCCTAATTCCAGTATATATATATATATATATATATATATATATATATATATATATATATATATATATATATAGTTTCATTCCTATCTTCCAACTTTTACTTGAATTAGTGTAGGATATGGAATTACTTTCACTTCTACAGACGCATCATTATGAAACACAGCAGACAGGTCTAAACTGACTGTGACCGCTGGTTACAACACCTACAGTTACACTAAGAAAAACAAAAGGGAATATTTAAATTGTCCCAGTATTAGACTAATGACTTTACATTTTTTCAGAACAAACTTGCAGTTGCCAATGGCTGCGTTGACAAGTGATACCTCATTTTGATATTTGATTATTGGCGGTCAGGGGTTGATTTTTAGCGCTGCAAGATTAGCAAGATCTTCTTTAAAGCAGAAATCTCAAATACTCAAAACTGATAAATGCAGAATAACCTTACCTGTTTTGGCTTACGATGAAACCTGGCAACTATCGAAAGCTGAGTTGTGCTTGTTGAGAACGACTTGTCTGTTTTCCATCGAGTTCATGGATGATTTTCCGCGAGAAAAGACGCCTGGAAGAGGAAGGAAAGGACCGAAGTACAGGCCTTATCGAGCGGGTCACCGACTTTCTGAGAAACACAAAGGGCCGTTGTATCTCCCCAGGGTATTTTGTCCCAACTTCAGAAGGTAAATGTCATTCATTCTCCAATAATAACAACAACAACAACAACATCAACGGTAATAAGAGGTACCACTGTTGGATTAACAAATGTAGATGGATCGTCAATTTTTATTGCTAGTCTTGTGTTCTTACTGGCAATGAGAGAAACGTAATTCGAGTACTCAACAGGAATGTTGCAGGTACAATCGAGCCTTTAATTATGACAGTACCACTACGCCCTCTGTCGTCCTTTTGAGCACTGTCCATGGCATACGCTCTCTTTATACTTGTTTTTTTTTAATAGTTTAATTGACTGCAGCAAATTGATTCCACCAGGATAAATAAAATAAAGCTAACTTCTAAAAGAAATAATGTTTTTTCTTCTCGTCACAGAAACGTTGACAAATGCCTTTTAGAACAGAATTATGTTTTGAAAATAAATCTTTATCAATCTATATTCAACGTTCACTTATACTTTCCAGACCATATTCTAGACCTTCTACGTGTATGTATAGGCACTAAACATTTCTTGCTTTCTGATGGAATTAGATTGAATACCCTTTGAATAGATGTTCAAGAGAATGAGTTCTGTGTGTGTATGTTGTGATGAAAGTCTTTTCTATACATTTTTTTTTTACATGTCGTCTACCATTGTGACATCATAAAGGGCGGCTTCAGTCTTTTGAGGGTGGCGTACGGAATAACAAGACTTTAACAGCCCTCAAACATGTCTTCCGTATGTTCCACGATCTATCTGCGTTCCATGAATCCACATAATGCCATGTTTGAGCTAATCTCCCCTGGAACATTGTCCACAGTTGACCTATGAACGCAAAGAGGGGATCTCTTTTAATCAGCAACAACCAAGATATCAATGATTTTAAACATTCTTGTCCAGCGTGATAGTAAAGCAAAATAATGTTAAAAGTTCATGGGGCAGAAAGACAAAATGATACTGACGTTTGATGTGGTTAGTTATGATATGAAAAGAAAGAAACCATTAAGAAAGTAAATTCAATAATCTAAAAAAGTTAAAGAGATGGTACAGTCACCTTCTTGGTGGAGATGAGAATTGGGCTTTTAACTTTTTGCGAGATACCAAGAAAACACTTATGAAATAGTACAGAGCATACAATTTTAAGAGGAATTCAACGTTTATTAACACTGATGAAAATCGGGTTTGGAATGACTGAAACAGCCAAAAACAAAGTAAAATAAAGCGATCGTGATGTGGGTCCCACACTTTATTAGAATCACTCAGTTTGGGATATCTCAGCCATTTCAAAACCAGTTTTCATCAAATAAACGTTGAATTCCTCATGGAATTGCATGCTTTTTCATATTTCATAAGTGGTTTCTCATTATCTCACACACACACACACACAAAAATAGAAACCTGAAATTAGGTCTCAACCAAAACTATACGTTGTCGATCAAAACCTAATGTCTATTATTCAAGATTATAAAAAAAGGGAACTAAAAAGTAGAATCCTGAAGTAAAATGATATGTGTAAAGCCTTTGTCATCAAAGTTATCGTCATTTATGTACCTTTCTGTAAAAAAAAATAGTTGTGAAAGTTTTCGTTGCATTACTACTGTCTTTCTGATGGGTGGAACATTCTTCATCTGTACCATACTCAAATTGAAACCACCCTGACTTATGTCTCAAATAGTATTTCGACCTCTGCAAAACCGCAAGTTGACAGTACTATACATGAACTTTACTTCATATTTTCTGACCGTAATGAGGTATCCATCGCATTATATAACACGGCCTCTAAACACTATTGATGATCCGGGTTCATAAAGTTGCGAATAGATTTAAACAGCGATAAAATAGTGGTGGCAGCTGATGTCTGTACCGACAAAAGTGCAGGAGCCGCACTTTTGGAAAGGTTACCATTACCAAAAATAAAAAATTAAAAAAAAATAGCGTAATGAGAAAATTACAAGAAAAGATGGTGATGTATTTTTTTTTACCGTGACTGTCAGATGTCTGTATGAAGAGTTTAAGATATTGATGATCAATCGTTGCACTGAAAATGTAAAGTACAAAAGTAATGATAAAAATGTTTATAAAGAACCTAGAAATCTAAGAACTGTAATTTAATGGAGTATATCAGAGAAAGAACAAGGTCATTTTGAATAATTCTAGGTTTCGTTTGCTCTTGTCTGAAAGGTGTTGACCAACTGTTGGCATCTGGAAAACTGGCAACTATGTGATTGTTCATTGAGCTACTTTAATACTATCACCCACCATTACTGCACTCTTTAAGTAAAATGGCAGAAAGTAATATTATATATACATATGAAGAGTTTGTTCGCAAAAACCGATAAGTCCATATTTGCCGAATGGAGATATTTGCGATCAAAGGTCAAGAAAAATAAAGAGAATAATAAGAAAATTTCTGCTTCAATTGACCATAACTTCAAAAATTTAGTGACCAATATATCATTTGAAAGGTATTATTTTGTACTTTATGACAGAGACCGGACTTCAAAATCTAAAAAAAAAATGGACGTATCGGTTTTTGCAAACAAACTCTTCATATATATATATATATATATATATATATATATATATATATATATGTGTGTGTGTGTGTGTGTGTGTGTAGTCATTAAGTTTGTAATGGACAGTTACATTTAGAGAAGTACGCTGTCTTCTGTTTATCTTTATATTAAAGAAATGAAATGCGATATTCGCTTATTTTTGTCAATTCACAAGTTTATAGTAAATATTGTTTCCTTTTTCTTTTCTTTTTTCTTGCCTGAAATATCGACATAGCAACCCGCATCGTGGATGAATGCTCTACACAGGCTGATAAGTGTCAATGTACTTTTAAGTTTGAATATGACACTGCAGACAGGGAACCATCTTGTGCGCTACACTGAACGTAGTACGTTTTTTTACTTGTTTGTTTGCTTGTTTGCTTCTTTTACTGTCGTCTGTTCAGGGAAGGGTTCACTAAACGGTATTAAATGATACAGGTCATGCACTTATAGAGAAAAGAATATAGATATAAAAAGAGAAACTGATTGAACAAAAATAGGAAAGAAAACGAAGTTAAGTCGGAGTGAAAATGACCTTGTGAATTTCTATCAGATATATGGTCTTCCCAATGAAATATCACGTGACCACTGAATGCAATCTAAACAACTGTACGGTATTTTGTGGAGGTTTGAAGTACATTGACCATCCTACCGAATAAGAATTATATTAGTCGGTGAAACCCTTGGAGATACGTAAAAGTCGATATACATTTTGCGTAGGCGGTCAACATGTAAATTATGCATTTAACTTAATCCCACCGGGTTTTTTTGAGGGACTTGAAGCCAGGGATGGGGGGGGGGGGGCTTTTTGGCCCCCTTCAGATCTCGGTCGTGGATCGCGCGATCCTCGCGAAAATTTGCACTAAAGGTAGAGGCCAATATAATCTACAAGACTGTATAGTTACATATTTCAAATTTTAATTTATGTATTTTAAATAAATTTATTTATGCAAAAATATTTTTTCCCTATAAATAAAAAATAAAGCTCCAAGAATTCTAATTTTTGGTGAACATATTCTTTTTCAATATCCTCAACAAGATTATTGAAGCAAAAATTCGGCTTCATAATTATTTCTTATGTATTTCATTGTTTATTGAATTTCTTATGTATTTTTTGGTTTCTTACTTTTTGTTTTTGTTGTTTTTTTTTCTTCAAAATTTGTCGCAGGAACTTTTTAACGCATAATCAGGTTAAAATAAATCATTATCAGCCATTGAAGGTAAAAATATTTATTTTTATATGAATTAATTGCAAAAACACAATTTGCATTGGATTTGTAGACAAAATCATGTTTTTGAGCAATATTTGGGTCGACGAATTTTTTTTTCAAAGGGCCGTGGCTTCAAAACGGTATCCCCGGGAGCAACAAATTTGGTCTCAAAAGTTGTACGATACTTGAAAGAAAAAAATCATAAAATTACACGCGAAACGTCGAGGGGGGGGGGGGGGGGAGAGCCAAAAGGCCCCCCCCCGTGGGAATAAGGTTAACGGTAGATAGTATGTTAATGCTATAATGCTATATCGCTTTAAGAACCTTTCTTCCCAGTTGCATTCCAACATGAACTCCCTCGTGGAGACATTAAATTTACAGTTGTATTATCAGCTCCCTCGTGGAGACATTCCTTATGGGCTCTCTCGCTTGTTTCATTTTCACAGATATAGGATTGATTATCTTTTTGTTCTGTATTGTAAAATTCTATACCCTTGTATTGTTTTATCAGAAAATGAGATGAATAAACGAATTGAATTGAGAATAGGTTCCCCATTTCCTCTCTTCTTCTTTTTTTTTTTGTATTTAAAACAGCAACAACTCTCACATGACATCATAGGCAGACGGATCGAGGATTGTAAACACCGAAGCTTAAATGCGTATTGAAAATAAAATGAGACACACACACACACACACACACACACACACACATACACACACACACACACACACACACACACACACAAAGAATCTTTTAGCTGCGTACTTATATCGTTTGATGTATTTTTATTGACCTCAAATACAAGTAGGAAATAAAAATAAAAAACAGCACAAGATAGTTCTATACTGCATATGTTGTTTTGAAAGCATTAATCTTTATTCCATATATGCCTGATTTCATTTTATGAAAAGAATGTAATATCATCTCAAATTGTAACAATTCGTGATTGACTACTCCGTCAGCGCTTGCAATTGGAATAAAAAACCTTTAGATTCGTTTAATGCAGTTATTGTACACTAGCAGGCCCTACTCCAGTGCTGCGTTTTGAAGGGAAGAGCGGTACAAAAGAAGTGAATAAATAGTAGCGAAAATTAATTGACATTAATCATGACCAAAGGATGTGATATTGAATAAATTACCTCAACGTTTTTAGTTAGCAAAAGATTATAATGATATCGATGAAAATTAAGCTAACACAAAATGAGACACTAGTAATGGCAAGGGAATAATAAAATACCCCATGACAAATATTTATTAGGTTAATAAAGATTTTAAACTATTTTAACTGTCAGGGTGGTAACACGATCTCACACTTAGGAATTATTGCTCGTCGCCATACACAACCGCGTATCTTTTGCTGATAGTAATGTTAAACTCATCAATAACTTAGCTTTACAAAATACACTCTCTAAGAACACTTTTCTATCAAAACCTTTTGCATCTCTGAAATGAGTCATAACGGAGTCTCAGAACAGAGCAGCTCCACATTGCTATTCATAATCAGACAGCGTTGAAGACTGACGTCATCAGCTATCAGCTCCCAGATACTTCTGGGGGGAAGACTTAACTGGCCAAGGCGATGAGGGCGCGCTTGAAGTCACCAGACACATCGTCCTCAATAAACTCGACCAAGCTCTGTTCGTACTTGGTCTGGAACACCTCGGCAACGTTACCAAGATCGACCTATCAACGTCAAAGTGATATAACACTTCTTCATCAGAACGAAGCAGATTCAAACTAGAAGCAAACGGATACACATTCAAACAGACCAGAACATAACATTCTAATTTAATTAAATGATATTCAATCAGTTATGTATGTTAACTCTCCCAAACCCGTCGCACCCAAACACAATTCTACATAGTCAAAGGAAAGGGAAGATAACTAATGAGACATCAAACTAACGCCTAAACAAAGATAACTTTATTGATAAAGCTAAACACATCTACAATAGATTAAAAAAAAATAACTTGGATTTCTCAGTATCATTTCAGAAGCTGTACAAGTGTTTAGCAGTATTGTAATGTTGTTCCTCTGAAATGAAGTTGGACATTGAGATGACGTACAGCATTATTTAAATAGTTTCATTGTTTCGTAGAGCTATAGACCGGTCCGGCCTGGCAGCAAATTTCGCCATTACTGCGGTGTCCCATGCGCGCAAAATTATGGGGAATGCATGATAATGGCGTCCGGCTCACGCCCGCCGCAATAATCATAAGCTTATCAGGCATTCAGCATACGCATGCGCAACTGTGGCACCGCAGTTTAAATGTTATGTCAGGTCGGATCTGTCGAGAGCTCCATGGTGTTGCATAATGACATTCAGTCAGACAAACGCGTTTCTCTCTCACCAACCGCGTCCTTAGGCATGTTAGGAATGATACAAATCTATTCTTGTCCAACTTTCTGATTTCAAATGTGAAGTAAACCAATGTAACCCAATGTGGGTAACATACATTTGAATATAATAACAATTACTATAGTATTAGGTGAAACGAAAAATTTGTGTATATCTGTTGTGTGTGTGTGTGTGTGTGTGTGTGTCTGTCTGTCTGTCTGTCCGTATTTCCATACCTCACTCCTGGTTACCATCACCCTTGTAAGGCAGTCTTCATCAGTACCAAGTCCTTTCATTGATTGGTAGAGGAGATCGGCAAAGTACTCGTGGGGGTTCTTGATGTACTCAACTGATGCACAAGAGAGAATTAATTAATAATAATAATGATGACGATAATGATGATGATGGTGATGATAATAATGATGATAATAATAATAATAATAATAATAATAACAACAATAATAATAATAAATATCATCATCATCATCATGATCATAATCATAGTAATACGAGTAATAATAATAATAATATTAATAACGATAATAATAATGGTAATACTCTACCGTATGTTTTCAGTATTTATGCACAAGAGTATAATTCCTAAAGTATTACACATCTTCAAGTCTTTTTCGCCATTCTGTCAAACAAATTGTAAATGCTCCTGTCTACCAACCCCCTCCAACCCCTCCACCCCGTTTTTTTTTTTTCTGCAGCCGCTTGTAGATTGTGGCAGTCCTTCTTCTACATAATGTCTTTTTTTGTTAGTGGAATTAAAATGTACACATCAATTTTCTTCCTTTGAATTATGTACATTGTAATTCATCATAATTGATGTTTTCTGTGATATTGCTAAGATTATGAACTTGCCAGAATCTAATCCATCGAATGAATGATATATTGACGAATAAATCAATATACGAAAAAAGGCACTGATGTTATTAAAGAAAGTTACTGTAAAACGAGGAATATTTGAGTGCATTCTAATTTCGCGAATTTCGCGAGAACCGAGTTTCGCGAAATTAAAATGACGCTAAAGATCTTGTCTACACTACATGCATTGAATGTTGGAGGCAACTCGCGAAAATTTCATGCCGCGAAAAGATAGTGATAAAGTATTCTCAGGATTTTATTTTATTCTATTGTTCCACATTTCAAACACATAAAAAAATGAATGAATAATACAGAATAAACACGGTGATGAAATTGTAGTATTAAATGGATACTGAAGACATTGATACCTTAGGACACAAATCAATTCATACAGAATGGAATAAAGAAGAAAAGTGTTATATGAATAAAATCTTTCCCCTTGGCAGTACCATGATAACCTCTGGCCTGTTGCTTCCCCTTTATTCTGCATTCAAGAAAGCCATACAATGACAAAAATGATTATTCTAATGTCATTAGGCGCTATAGTTTCTAGACAGACTTACTGATATTCAGGTAGGCTCTCTCCAAGTCGCCCGACATTTCACTTTTGATCGACTCGACCATAGTCTTGCCAGCGGCCTGCGGGAGATGTGGATAAAGGTATGCATGATCCTATCGAACAAAAGGAGCCGTTTATATTGTTTCTTAACTGCAATTTCAAATTCAAAAGATATGACGATTATCACGTGGTATCCTCACTTCAGTTTCAGTTCAGTTTTTATTTCTGCATTTCAAAATCAATACAAATCAACAAATCAACAAAATACTTACATAGTCATTTACACAGCTAATATTCGTAACGTTTGGATCTTACATACATTTTCTTTTTTTTTTTTCAAGAACGAATATCATATATGAAAGGAAGCAATAGGAAATGATAAAAATGAAATGCAGGGGACCATCATCATAAGCTAAGCTTGACGAGGAAGATGGCCCCAGGTAAAGAGATACATAAAAGAAAATCTTGCCACTCACTGAAAGGGGAGTAATTGTGCGATTATTAACTAATATTAATTAAGCAGAACAAGAGTTGAATCAGTGCTTCAAACAGATGATTATGATTATGCACGGATAGTTTGGAAAAGATATGTTTGATTTTGTTGGGGGGTAAAGCCTGGAATGTTCATCAACAAATCGTATTAGCTATAAAATGGTAACCTATAGGGCATTGCACGGTTCGGGGAAATGTTTTGACAAGTTCCTACACAGTTTTTGTAAAATTATGCAGTAAACTAAGTCACAAATTGTCTTTATATTATCATTATGGCCGTTTGAGATGCCATGAGATGTATACAAGTACCATATCTCTCTATGAATAGAATAGTAGTTGGAAGGACAAGGATACACTTAATGCAACAGGTAGAACATACCGCAGCGTAGGCGACCAACACTGCCCTGATGTGCGGGACGCTCTTGGCCACCAGAATCCGCTGGAACTCGGACTCGTCTGTTCCAAGCTGTCCCTCTCCTGCCTGTGGGCAAATCCGACAGACAAGGGAGATTACGCTTTTGTGAACATTGAACAATTATTCATCTCTACAAGCTTTCATTTCTTTTCCCTTGCCTTAGAATAGGAAAAACTGTCATCCTTTGCTACCCTGCACTGCTATACAGTGTTGGTAAACTAATTTCATTTTTGTCTGATTAGACAAAGCACTGGAAATCAGCGCTTCTCTCAACTCTTTGAAATGAAATTGTTTAAGACTAAAAGTCGCCAGCTTGGGAAAATCAATCTCTTCCCTGAGTGAGGAAAACAAAGTCTGTATCAACGCAAGAGTGATTTGAACAGTGACTTATACTCAATTCTGGTGCATCATTAAAAACGTTGCGTGATATAGCGCGAACTAATCTGGCGGTTAATTCTTTTTTAATACACCGATAATAATATGTATGATGAAAAATAGTACCAATGGCAAGGGAGAAAGACGACGAGGAAGAGAAGGATAAAAAATATTGAAAAAGGAAGATGAGGAGAACGAAAATGATGAGGAAGGCGAAGAGGAAGGACAAACAGAATGTGTCTTTATACATTGTTGAATTTGTATACGTGTGTGGGCAAGTGAGTGTGTATGTACAATGTGCTATGTGGGTGCTTTTTTTTCCACCATATTTTCTGGGCGCACACGGTTCAATCGATAGAGTCTGCAGGTTGTATAATTCTTATCTTTTAATTTGTATTATCCTTTCTTGTGTTATGATATAGTTACTGTATATAAGGACGATGTCTTTGCTGTCTGCGTTACATTTTACGGGCTTATAATCATACACTAGCTGAAGATGAATGGATTTTGAATGACATTTAGCTACATATTTCCTTTTGACTAATGCACGTTCCACAAGCCCTGCTTTTCAGTGCACCACTTTTTTTCACTGTTACACTTGCATTTCTGTCAACCTTGCAAAGTATACACTGTTGTTTGTCTACTTACAAGCATAATGCTGTTATCATGTACATTACGACTCACATTGCATTGTGTATTTCTTACAAACGTATAAAACAGCATGAATTTGTAATGTATGCTTTGTATTTTGTTTCACTTTTTTGTTGGATGGAAATGAAAGATAATTGATTTGAATTGAACGGAATAAGGAAACGAAGAAGACGAGATGGTGAAAAGGACGAAGACGTCATAAGAAGAGGAAGAAGAAAAGAGGTTCGTCGCTAGGGGGCGTACCTCCACAAGAGCCTGAGCATCAGCTTCGACCTTGTCCCTGTTGATTTCCGTCGACTCGTCCCTCGCACCCTGGCGACAGGAAGAACAATGTATTTTCATCTCATAATAATAAACCAAATTGTATTTCAATAATTATTTTGATAGTATAAACAGCACAGAGGAAACTAATTTATACAAGAGTAAGACCAACCAGGGATGAGATAAGATATTATGGTTGAAAGTAACGTCGTTATCATCTTATCATTCCTTGTCCAATTTCAAAATTGGAAAGCATTTTAAAAGATGAAGTCTTAACTTTTTAGACCTGTTCCCTATGCCTCGTCAGCGTAGGACAACACAGAGCACTAATCATTTGTGACTCATGCGGGTTTTACCTAGAAATCTGATCGACACAGCAACGTACAAACTATTGCATTATCAACAAAATATTATCAATTACGTCAAGGTCATCTCTCCGAATCCGATTATTTTTTGCTGAATTAAACAAAAAAAAAATGTGAAAACGCCTATGAGATGCTTGGATTCAAAAGCTACCGTCTTATTTCAGAAGAGAGTTTCACTCTTGCAACGACTCCATGGTAAAGTCCTTTGTGGAAAAAAAAAAATGTAAAGTGAATCATGGAAAGTAGATTTCTAGTAAAGCCTGACGTAAATGAATTATTTGGAAAGGTTAGGCATGTAAAAATACGTCTTTAGGATGACGAAACTGTGGCTACAAAATTGTTTCATAAGAAGAAGTAGTCTAATTTTATTTGGACATGGAATGAGTACAGCACCACGAATCACGATCGGGATACTCACGGCGCACAACCCGACGAGGAGTCGCTTCAGGTCGCCGCCTGTCTCACTCTCCAAATCAGCTTCCAAGTCTTCTCCTAAACCAGCTACAGAAGACGATATTAAGGCAATTATCAAATATCTATACCATATTTCAAAACCTATACATACCAATAATTATCTTTATATTGTGGAGGTAAGATCTTGGACCTCCGTGATGGTTATTAGTTTTCACAGTTTCGGTGCCTCCAACGCTAGATATGGAGACGAACCTACTACACTCTATAACGTCATTAGCTGTTAAAAGGAGCCATGATACCATTTCCTTTGCATTATTTGTTCAGATTTGGCACACCCAAACGTTTTATTGGATTAGAGATATGATCAAAATGTAATTATTAGATACATTGTGCATAATGAGCTAAAGCGTTCTACTTGATGAGAAGAAGCTGTCTGTAATCATGGTATTGGGCATTTGAAAATTGCGCAGTAATACCTTTAACATGCAATTGACAAACATTGTGAATGGACATTTGAAAATTGTGCAGTAATACCTATAACATGCAATTCAAAAAAAATGTAGTATAGTGCTACGACTATTAGTAATTCAAAATTATTTGACACGAGGAAAACTCCGCCGGTGTATAGTAGAACTTACCTAATTTGTATGCAGCCTTGATTTGCTGGATTTGCTGTTATGTGGAAGTCACAGAAAATACGATTTTAGGAGATTAAAATTTCGTAACGAATGACATTTTTATTAATTTTCCTACAAAAAAAAATGCTTTTGGTTGGATTTGGTCATATTTACAAACGAAAATATGCCTTCATTTATTTCCCGTATTGCAGTGCTTTTAGATTTGCAATAATGACATTAACAATTAATTCCACACCAGGGCCTAATAGAAGGTATTTACAGACAAGAATTGAATTGTGGAATAAAAAATAACTATGCATAAAATGTCATGAATCTAATTTTTATATCTAACTGTGGCATGGAGTCACTGTGGAATGACATCGAACTTTTTTTCTTTGCTTTATTGATAATCACAGACATATTATATACAAATACTATGTAAAAAATACACCAGATGCTGGACTGCACTTACTCGGAAGACGAATATACACATATATACATAGTATAATGTGTCTTCAAGTTCATGGGTACTGTAGAATATATATATATATGAAGGGTTTGTTTGCAAAAACCGATAAGTCCATTTTCGAAGATTTTGAAGTACGATCTCTGTCAAAAAGTACAAAATAATACCTTTTAAATGATATATTGGTCACTACATATAAAGGAATATTTTTGAAGTTATGGTCAAAAGAAGCAAAAATTTCTTATTATTCTCTTTATTTTTCTTGAACTTTAATCGCAAATATCTCCATTTAGCAAATATGGACTTATCGGTTTTTGCAAACAAACTCTTCATATATATATATATATATATATATATATATATATATTGTATATGCGTATTGGCAGTACTAGAAATAGCAATAATAATGTTAAAATAGAGCACTTTCATCCCTGACGAAGGGGGAGGCCCCCGAAAATTCGGATTTTGAATTAAAATCAAGGCAATTGGCATTTAATGCATTCCTCTATTGTGACATTATTATTGCCATATAAATATATATATATATATATATATATATATATATATATGCATGGAATTGAAGGCTATCTTCTTCTTCTTCTTCTGATTAAGTCTGCCTCCTTCAATAGACTGAAGATTCTTGCAGACTGGAGTTATCTGTGTTACCGTGTTTGACCTTGCGCACATGATTTCGAGGAGGACACGTTCATTGGTTCCAGCTCCCTGCAATTTAAAAAATATGGGAAAATCAAACTACTTTATGAGACCCCAACAGATGACGAAAGAATGTTAAAAAGTGAATTCTTATACAGCGCTCTTTGGTCTGTATGTTTCGTACAAGAGAATGTTCTTTGTTTGTTTGCGTAACAGTATTAACAATTGTTTTGCTTTCTTTTGTTATGATAACTTCGGAAAAAATCTAATTTATATTTCTTTATGAATAGAAAAGTGGTTCTCTAGAAAGACATTGAAACGCAGTACTTTTATCTTTATTTTGATTTCAAAGATATTATCAGTAATTTTATGTACCCCTGTAAAATGAATTAAGCAAAGTCACTTCATAGTCAGGAAGACAGTCTAAATAATATTGTATGTAAGTCAAAGCAACGTATATTAGCAAAATCATACGCCGACAGCACTAGCTGTGCTGTAAAAGAACGAAAATCGTACAGTATTTTGAATAAGAAACAAGAGTTTAATTGCAAATTGCCAAGCACCGTCTTCCCCCAATTATATTCAAATAGTTCAGTTGTTCATATATGAGACAATAAGTTTATTCTTATGAAATAAAGACACAGAGTTGAGTATAGTAAAAGATCCGAAGACACTGAATTTGCGCCCTCACCCTGCAACATAATTTGCAATCAGCTTCACGACAAACAACATTGTCTTGTTCTGTCACGGTTGTGTACCAAATAATCGTGCTAAAAATATGAATCGTGAAAAGAATATCAAAATAAGAAATACAATCTTGATGAGGGCGGATGTCTCTACTAAATACACCTAATTTTGAGGCTGGACACTTTTCCTTGTAAATTGAGGTCATGTGCATCATTCTGTTTCGGCGCACTTGATTCAGAAAACATGTAGAATTCTTGAGTGGTCTTTCTTTAAGAACCTCTGACTGGAGTTTGAACATCCCCCACCCTTCAGGACTAGAGTGAAATAAATTAGTCTTCTTACATATGAAACAGGTTTAGCGAATTTTTAAAAAACAACATTTTGACACATCATTTTCGACACGTGTGTTTATAGTCCAGTGTTAGACCAGGAACGAATGGTGAACTCACAGCCATAGCTTTCTTTAGACATTGGGCGTCGAAGAGGGGAGCAGGGGTCATCAGACCAAGGATGATATCCTCAAAGTCACCTTCAAAGGAGCAAAAAGACAATGATGGAGTTAAATTAAGCTTTTCAAACAAATTCAATAAATCATTTCAATTCGTAAATACAATAAATTGTTGCATGTTCTCTTCCACGACATGTTCCACGTCACAGGGGCCGTCACGATAAACATAAGTGATGACGCTCGCCTATTCAGTTACAATACAGGACAACAATACGACATTGGGGCAATTCAGTATTGAAATTCGTGTGTGTTGACAAATTCTTGATCAGAAAATAAACTAGCAAGTGATATTACCTTTGAGCTCGCTCTTGAGGTCTTTCAGCAGGTCCTGTGATAACAGCAACAGCAACAACAAGAACAACAACAAACAGGGAGAGAAGAATACGTAGGTATTGTTAACGGTGTCTCATTCTGCCCTTTTATAACAGCTGCAGACAATGCATGCAGAGAAGGAAATAACAACAGAAATATAAGGGAAGAAAGAAATTCTCAATACGTCATCTGATTTGCAAATTACTATTCAGTCTTCTGCAACGTTAAGCGCATTTGCAACATGAATGTAACCGATCATTTTTAAGCGTCTTCTCTTCTTCAGCTGATAAACAGAGATATTAATTGCCTTTTCCTTAAAGATTGCATGGCCATGCACCTTTATTCTGAATAGATGCAGGGAAATCGCCTTCAAATATGGAACATTTCACGGATTTTCATAGTGTTCAGATTATGTATAAACTTCAAATATAAACGAGAAATGGAAAATAAGCAAAGTATTTCAGTGAATGAAATCCTTAACTAAATCCGTTTTCGGTTTTACTGAACATGCAATCCGTTTACTTCCCTGGCTTAGAAACAAAGAACCACCCAAATAAACAAGCAAGCACTCACACACACACACACACACACACACACACAAAGAAACAGAAAAGCAGTACCCCACTATGTACCACGCCCATACTCCAGCCAACTTCTCATCATCTCACGTTCTTCCAACTATAATTTACATCATCCAATCACTAAACTCCTAGTCTTCCGAGTCACGCCCATCAAGTAAACACAATACCACTGCAAATAACTGACCAATAGACGTCCACGCACTGCTTGCTAGATCTTGCGACACGCCTACTTTGCTGCAACTTACCCGCCCATAGGAGGCCTTGTAATGTTTGGCAATTTCCTGTCGCTGCTCGTTCGTCCTGTAGCACAGAATATCCAGAATAGCCTGCTCGTCGGTTCCTGTGTGATGAAAGATTGGAGAGAGGATAACTTCCGGTTTTACCTTTCAATGCTGTATAGGGAA
Organism: Diadema setosum; assembly: GCA_033980235.1. Classification (NCBI taxonomy): domain Eukaryota; kingdom Metazoa; phylum Echinodermata; class Echinoidea; order Diadematoida; family Diadematidae; genus Diadema; species Diadema setosum. The sequence goes on along the minus strand of CM067078.1, from coordinate 3,958,044 downwards.
TAGGGAATAGGGAATGAGTGGGGAGAGGAGGTAGTAAGTCGTACGCTCCCTCCCCCGCCCACGAAAATGAAATAGAAAAAAAAAAAATTCTTGGCCACAGTGACAATACTCACAAGGCACTATGTCCTTAATATCTAGAACTTGAACAGAAAATGTTACATTTATGATGGTTTTCTTTTTAGGTATATAATAGGCCTTGTCTGTCCTTGCGTAGTTTCTTAATGTACAAGAGTATTGAGTTAAGGGACAGTTTTTGAAAGAGAAAACAAAATAAAATGCCTCCAGGCATCCCCATAGAAATAAGAAATTAAGACGCCCTTATGGCTGACGGTAATTCATGTATTTCACAGCTCTTGTCCACAAGTCCTTCAAAATAAAATTCATTTGTCTCTAAAAGCATAATTCAAAGCATAATTCCATTTTTGAATGGTCTATATTTGAAGAGCTTGTTCGCAAAAACCGATAAGTCCATCTTTTGAAGATTTTGAAGTACGGTCTCTGTCATAATCTACAAAATAATACCTTTTAAATGATATATTGGTCACTACATATAGAGGTACATTTTTGAAGTTATGGTCAAAAGAAGCAAAAAATGTCTTATTATTCTCTCTATTTTTCTTGACGTTTAATCGCAAATATCTCCATTTGGCAAATATGGACTTATGGGTTTTTGCGAACAAACTCTTCATTTCTTTTTCAGAGCAGTAAGGAACACGACTTTTATTTTCAAACGCTCCAAAATTACGAAAAAAAAAATGAGGAAATAATCAGTATTATAGTATCAAAGTATTATTACTATTGTCTTTCAAAATCCTGTTTGTAAACCTACCTTTGAGTCAATATGTCAAAGTTCAAAGTTCAAATCTATTTTCATTTCCATCAAATAAACAGAGAAATTTATATACAATGTATAAGCAGAACATAATTGTAATAATAAGAATGAAGAATACCATCATGCAATTAAAATTTGAAATGTCAAATCGACGGTGAAGTAGAGCAATTCTGACCCATTTTCCCCACACCTTTTATATGGCGTTTACAATTTTTGTCGACTACAAAAATTGAACATGATTTAAAGAGGTCTCTCTGAGTGTTCTATTCGAATAGTTGACAGAGAGCACGTATTTATAGTAGAGTTGCAGAGAAGAGTTTATCTTGTTGCACACTATTAATGTTTGCCTTAGTACTTAAACTGAATCGTTCTCAAAGGAGAGATTTCAACTTTATATATCGAGGGAATGTGTACTCAGTAGGCTCGGTTGTTTGCCTGTCTTTGAGCCAGTGCACTCATATTCTAATGGTATAGGGTATGGGCTAGAGATCGGTTAGATATGGGAAGCTGCCTGTGGGTTCCAGATCATATCGACAGCAAACTTGTTTTATGATTACGGGGACATTTAGTTTAATGTGCCTTTGGTGTATGATATCAATATTGAACTCTTAATAGTGTTAATGTCATTGGTTCAAGCCGCAATCATGGTCGTACAAGATGGTAATCACTCATGCAGGTATAACATAATAATCATACAACAATTAAAATGGCTCACGCGAAAATGAGTGCTTAGAAAATGACTACAGATTTAACCCCCCCCCCCCAAAAAAAAAAAAAAAAAAGCAAGCTACATGTCGTTCACGATGAGCTTGGCACAAAAGTCAAATTGTTTTTACGTTTCATCTATCTGAGTATATGATTATGATGCATGGGGTCATTTTATCATCTGTATTATTCTGTGTTATTATTTTGTTTATTTTGATAAATCTTTGTTATAACAATAAAAATAATACCTCCGACATCATTTCGTGGTCGAGGCATAAAAAACCCCTTATTCCTGTTTCATTATAATTATCACGTTGGAAAATGTCTCCTAGAACTGATTTTTGTTACAGTTCATTACATCCAATAATCAGATGGCTTATTGCTTCATTTATGGCAATACTATCACATTAATGATGAATGTTTAAATTCGTAGGGTACGTCACGATGATATAATTAAGAACTAATGCAGTTTCATTAAGACATATGAACAATAAAGAAACATGTCATCAATACTAAGATCCATGCGCTTGAACTCTGTACGTAGCAAGGGTAAAAAGATAAAGACAAAATCTGTTTAATGTATTTGTTCAAAGATAAGATTACTTTAATTATGAATAAGAAACTACTGAAAAAAAAAAACCACACACCTAAACACTCTCAGTGCATGTGTTTATCACAATTATGATAAGAAGATGTCAACATGTAACCGTTATGACTATTAATTATTCCAGTGACTTTGTCCTTTCTGACTGAGTACCATACAAGTTCTATATTTCTGTTTTTCGGGTATGTGTGTAAACATGACCACCATTGCACTCTCCCGCTCTCTAGCTCACACACAAAAGAGTAAATCTGATTTTAAAACCATTAATGCATTTCCTCCCTTAATGTCTATGACGTCACGACAGAATCCTTTAGCAGGTATGTAAAATAGTATTCATAATATGGCAAATCATTTTGACCTTTAATTATTTTCTAACCATAAGACGAAAAGAAAATTAGATGAAAAGAAAAATCAAAGAATATATCACTGTAAAAGTACTTTGGAGGGGACTCGGTAAGCATGGCAAGCTTAACAGCTTTATCGAAAGAGGCCTTTTCATAAAGTATCGTCAATTATCGTGATCACTCCAGTTTCCGTTTGGGAATCTCTCCCCTCTTCATCTCTATACCCATCTCTCTCTCTCTCTCTCTCTCTCTTCCGAACAAACACAGACGCACACACACACACGCACACACACACTCACTTTCGATATCTCTCTCTCTCTCCTTCTCTCTTACTCAATGTGTTTAATTTCAACGCACCCCCTCAAAAAACAAAACAAAAAACAAAACAGAAAACAGTTTCCAAGTTTGTTGACGCTGACTCACGCCGAATGCTGAATGGGTATTACGTGATTCATGTCCGAAGATTATCCCAGTATTGCTGAGGGGGATGGGGTGTATAAAACCATAGACAAACTTAAGTTGTTAACGCACTGTTTGCCTTAAAGTGACGTGTAATAGAAACAGGAAGAGGCGTGAAGTTGTGTGGGACGTAAACGATACCTCTTCTTTTAAACGTGACAGGGAGATTCCTGATAGGAGATTTTGTCAACCCTTTACCAGTTGTTTACCTGCCGTCATATTATAAAGTTGTAAAAAATTGACAAGGTCGTGTTGGACTACGCACAGAACATTTCACTGTCAGTAAAATAGTCAAGAGAGATTATACGAAAGCGGTTAATTGTTCTGAAGAGTGACATATGTTCTTAAACATGTGGAGAAAATTCAAACAGTAACGGTCTCGTATAGAAAATGGAATTATAAAATGAAATATGATAAAGATAGAGTAAAAAAGATAATGATACAATATAACGAAGCTCTCAATTAGCATCTACTACATAATCATTCACTATTTCTTTTGCATCAAATGTCTATAGATTTGTGACATAACCAAGGAATGGGTGACAGAAATGGTAAAGTAGGATGTCTGAAACAATGAAGAAAGATATGACTTATAAATTGTTTGTTCACTGTACAAACTAATGAAAGAGTTAAATGATGACGTATTGACTCATAAACATTTACATAATGTGTTTGCGCTCGAGATTTACTGTTTTAAAAAGACACACACAACAAAACAAGCATAAGAAACTAAACTCTAGGACTTCTGTATCTTGTGCCTTTCTGCTTTTTACAGGCATGATGTGTTGTTTATCAATGCAGTATCAATGTAAAAGGTCCTTCGAGTTAGTTGAAAATGCGAAACTAATCCAAAACATGTTGTCTGTTCACTTTTGTTATTAGTCATCGACTATGATTTAACATGGGATCAAATCAAACAAAACTCGCCATGTAGATTTTAATCCATTAATGACAAGACGGCCTTTCGTCATGAGTGAGCTGAGATTGTTATCATGCTGTCTGACCATTGTTTGGACACATTTTATTTCATTTTATTTTCTAATTACTTATTAACTTGTCTGGGGCAAGAACCCATTAGGTGTGGATATTTACTTTGCCTACCCTGAATTATCAAGCAAAGGTGTCCGTGTCTTTTCTAAAGCATTATTTTGGTAGACAGCTCACAGTGCGCAAAAGTGATGATACTAATATTCACGGCAAAGTTTTGTCAGACACAAAGATAGTAGCAACAGCTAGGAATAACAGTAATGTGTCATACCTGACCATTAAAAGTGAAAAAGCCCATGAAAGTCAAACGAATATGTTTAAATTTGACTGATTACAGGCTCGTATATACCTGCTTCTATTGTGCTACAAGCTCATGACCTTATATACATCACTGCAATTTTAACAACAGCTTCTCCCTTCATTGTAGTTGTCGCGTCTTTTTTTTTTTTAATTTAACATACTCTGGTTTGGTTTAGTAAAGCTTAGTTTACTTTTGTCAAATTTAGGTTGATTTAATTTAGTTGAGTTTAATGTAGACAAGTTTAGTTTATAGTTTAGTTTAGTTTAGTTTTGTCCTACTTGTTCCGCCATCGTAAGACCTTATCTATTCCAAATGACACTGGTAGATGGCAAGAAACCAGTTAATTATGAAAAGCACTTCCACGCTTACTTCTCGAAACTCCCAGCTAAAAACAAACAGTTGTAGACTGTATGACATTTTCCCCTGTGGTTTCTAAAACGAAACAAGCAATCATTGCCCAGCATTATGAGAATACTGTAGTCAATCTAACGACGTCATCCACTCAGTCGTGATCGATTAAGTGGACTTACCCATGCCCTTCATGGCTTTCCTCAGGATCTGGACATCGCTATCCTTGTCGAATCCGTCGAAGGGTGTAACAGTTGGCTGCAATTTTTAAACGTGAGAAAGAGAGAAAAAAAAAGAGGGGGAGAAAGTGTGAGTGAGTGAAATTGGACAGAATCATCATTTACAATATAAAAAGTCATAAAACATTGGCGAATGCGTTCTCACTTTACTCTTCGTGTCAAATATGCTCAGGGCTCGTTGTTGTTGGTGGCTAGATTAATTTCACAAAACTACTTGATTACTGCCCACTACTTACTTTTCCCAACATTTGTATAATGTGTGTGTATGCGTCTTGGGCGCGCCTACATGCGTCTGTTCAAGTGATTGAAATTTACCGTCATCCATATTCTCTACAATTCGTTGTCTTCAAATTACTTGGGGATTAAATCGATGTTTTAGGCACTTCCTATGAAGACTCTTAAGATAATAACTCTAAACAACATAAGCTGTGTTGCTTTGGAAATGTTCACATGGTTAAATCACCGATATCCTGTATCAGTATTTTAAAAAAAGAGAAAAATAAATTAATTATTTCTGGGCCCTGTTTATAAAGAGTTGAAATTTATCATAAAGTTGAATTCTATCATAAGTCTATGGCAGCCTGCGTATTAAGGAAATGTGAAATCAAATCGATTATATCTTTTGATAAAACAGGGCCCTGTAATCTATTCTTATCTAATGAAAATCCTAGTTTGCGTTATGGCACATATACGTATATATAGGCCTACTGAAGCAGTGAACTCTACATTTTGGACTGTAACACGTATGAAATTCTACATGTAAACTCCTAGCAGAATATAAACACGTTATGTCAACATTATATCTTTAAAGTTTAACCCCTGGCATTTGCCTTATCTCAGGTTTCTGTTAATGAGACGTTCGAGCCCAAATAACGCGGCGGATGCAGAACTGATACCCTGTACACTGTAAGACAAATACTGGGAGAAACATATTCTGCCTGGTGCACTAGCAGACTAGCGGAGTAAACTGTTGTTCCTATTCACGCCCACTTGGCGTTGACAAGTGCAGCTGATCAGCTGGTTTCTCTACAGTACTTTTATCTAAGAATTACGTGCTGCAGCAGTGTTTCCGTTGAACATTAAATATTAAAAACAAACACATACATGTACATACATGAGGAATATAGGTATAGGTAGGTAGATAGACAGATATGGAGACCCTTCTGTTTAAGTTCCATGAGCTTGTATACGTATGTTTGTATTTGTCTTGTATAATTGTACTAAAAACTAATATGTGTCGATATACTGTTTGCCATAAATGACATGTATATGATCCTATCTGATGTAACGGAATTAAGCAGAAATAAATCAAATCAAATCAAATATATAACATGGTATATAAAGAGAGAACAAAAACAGACCGATACGAATGTTCAAGATGCAGGACCTATTGAAACATGCTTTTGGAATGTAATGTATAACAAATCTATACTGTTACGGGCTGAAAACGTTTGCTTCAGCACTTGAACTAACTAGTGAAAAAAAAAAGCGACGTCCTACATAATACTCCCCGTTGTATTCAAATAGGCATACAAATGAGAGTGGTTTGCAATTATTTGACACTGAAATGAAATTTCTTTGAACTCTGAAGGGTCATTAACCACAATGTATCATGCGCTTGTGTTTCAGTCATAATCAATATTTTAGTGATAGCTAATATTTGAAGAACCATCGGATCCTGCACATTTATCAAAGACTTCGGTGTCCTCAATCTGACGAAAATAATTTCCTTATAGTAATTGTAATAAGTAATTCATCCAACTGACCCCTATGTTATTATTGAGTATATACAAGAAGGAACTTACCTTGCTCATCTTGGGTTTTGTGCTGTTCCAGGGGCTTTAACAGGGAAATTTCTCGAGCGCGACAGGCAGAACGTTCTGCTGCAAGGAGGTTTCTATCAGCGAGTGAGCACACCCTCACCTTGTGTGTGGTTTTTCAATGCAGTGCTCGTTGGCGATACAACGAGAACTCAGCCTGCACACAGCCCCGCCTCACCAGTGAAATATCTAGCGCACGACAAACTGCGCCCATGTTTGTTCAGACGACAGACTGTAGATTGTGACACGATACCATTAGGAGCAAACGAGTCATCCTCGATGTTGATACTGATCGATATTTTGCTGCATCCACGATGGCTGTGGGTGCATCCAACCAAGAGGGACGATCAATGTAAGTCATTTACGTCGATCATTTACAAGCAGCAAAATGGTTTGGAAAATTCATATAGAGAGTTAATTTGTGTTAATAGGCAACGTGCGGATCTCTCCCCCCTCTCTCTCTGCTTGCGCCGTATGCATCCGACACATAGGTCTACAAACAAATATACACTCAAAATATTATATAATGCAGAGCTTTTTTATCGCAAGACTAGCTGGCTCATTATTTGCAATGAATGCTGGTTTAAAAACAAACAAAGAAATGACTTGAAAATCCATGACACTTGCAGTCATAACTTCAAGAAGTTGCATTCTTTTTTTTGACAATTACGTGTCGGTGTATTTTAATGCAGATATTATACTTTTAAGAAATAAAACAAGAGAAGGTTTTCGTAAAATTAATCTGTAATATCAATTCGGAAAAAACAAATTACAATGAACTGAAAAAGATTTGAAAAGCAAGAAATTGTATCATAGTCTATATTACTGCATTCCTCTATGCAATATAATGTTAGGAAGCATTTTTTTCTATCAGTATTATTATTTTTTTTTTTGTATAGTGATTTAGAACGGTGAACTGTGGAGAGAATAAATACCCAGTTTGAGTTAAAAAAAAAAAGATGACTAAAAGAATACTCCTTAATACGATACAAAGTGAAGTACCAATGAAAAGGTTTTAATTCCCACTGCATGGTCTATGTCTGATGATGGACTCGTAAATGGGGCTTATAGTATTTCAGTTTACGATGAAGCACTCTTCATACAGACATATATAAGTATATATATATATATATATATATATACTATATATATATATATATATATATATATATATATATATATATATATATATATAGATATTTATTCATAATGCCAATGATTTACATCTGTATTTTTTCGCTGCTCTCGAAGTATACGTATACAAACAAGGCAGTCATGTGCTTTTGCTGTGACATTGAAAAAATCAATAAAATAATGACATTATGATATAAAGTAAATAAAAACATGACCGCGTTTCCATTTTGTATTCCTTTTCCTTGCTTTTTTATTGTTCAACACTTTTACAGAACATAAATGATGTGTTTAAGATGTGAAGAAAGGGTATTAAAATCTCAATGTTTTTCATTTAATTATTAATTGTCTCTAGTTGACGTCTGACTTCCATATGACCATGTACCCCTTAGAATATGAAAAATGAATTCAACAGATATTGTACTTTCCCATATGAAAGGAACTGAGGTTAGAACATTACATACAACCAAATCATGCAGATGTATATCATTAAAAAACCAAAATGATCATATCCATTAGATATTTAAGTATATTCTCACTCAACTTACGTCAACCAAGACTATGGATACGTGTTGCGGAATGTCTACTACAGATACATTCTTCTTGTGTTTTTTTCCCTAACAAATTATGTCCGTCATTTCTTTTATACTTTTATCTTTTATACTCCAATGTAGGAAGCATGACCGATTTTTGCATTATCAAAGATGAAAAGAAATTTAAAACGAAATATACTGATATCGCATTAGGTCTTGAACCTGTCCACACGCACAAAAAAGAAAGATAAAGAACGTTCATGCTTTACACACTTTGCTTTTCCTGTGAACGCGAGCTTTTATTCTTTTGACGTCACAGCACTTATCGCATTAGATTCATTCTTCCATTTTTTCTATACGTCTGCTATATACAATTCCTCGATACCAATGACTTACTGGATTAGATATTCTTAACACTCCAATCTGTGAATGAACGAACATAAAAATACATCGAGAAATAGGTGCATAAATTCAAAAAGTCACTTACCCTGCATCACATCCACATTAAAATGATGAACTGTTCAATGCTTTATTAACCCCAAATATACAAGATAATTGTGATGTTCAAATATTGTCTGGCACAAGACCCTTTAGGTTTTGCAGTGAGAGGGTTAAACCAAAGAGGTTGAAACTTCCAAGGCGCAGTGCAATTACGATTCTTTAAAAGAAGAAATAAGTAATGCGGATGATGTTCTATTTCCATTTATAAGACAGTCTATATCACCCCACACCAAATTACGCTAAAAGGCGTGCAAAATAGAAGAATCGTGGAGGTGAATCCCCTCCAACAACCAAACAAACTCATAAGCGACCTTAATTGGCATCCGACAATCACTGTCACGTTCTGATGTAAATTCTTCTCATCCATCCAGTCGAAGTGCAAGATCAATAATTAGTTGAATCAAGAAACTGGAAAGCAAACTCACTGTTAGGACGCTTTGCCAAGGGCCATTCCATCATCGGGAGCATCATTCGCCCGAAGAGGCCAATTGATAATTTGCGAAACTTCGCAACAGTGAGTTTGCTTTCCAGTTTCTTGATTCAACTAATTATTGACACTGTCATGTTCTATTTCTCCTCTTCCTGGATATTTCTTTCTTGTCACCTCTCAACCTCGTTAATCATTTTCAATAATTATTGTTTGTATGGCTGTACATTTGTTATATCATACCTTTATTAGATTTCTAATTGGTGACAGTGTAGATCCTGGTCTCTTGAACCCAGGCAGACGATCATGTGCAAAAATTCGCGAAACATTTGTGCTTTCTTCCTGAGATTCTCAAAAGTTGTAAAACATGCCTGAAAGAATTTTTTTTTCTCTCCTTTCTTTTCTTAAGAGTGACTTGCCTTTTCTTCTTTCACTTTATCTTATGAGGATCTTGTGCCCGATTGAATATTATTTTGTGAGATGTTTGCTCATGCCCATTTGAATTTGACGAGACAGTAAATTAGAACGTGCCCAGTTGTTGGCAAGACAAACCCTTCAATTAAAGGACAAGTTCATCTTCATAAACATGTGTATTAAGAGAATGTAGCAATATTAATAGAACACATCAGTGGAAATTTTAGGGAAATCGGACAATCCTTTTAAAAGTCATGGATTTTTGAAGTTTCAGTGTCACCATCGCTGGATGACTCTAGAAAAGTAGTACAGCTTGTGACGTCACATGCGTAGAATGTGTAAACAAAATATAAAGAATGTGTAAACAAAACATAAAGAATGTGTAAACAAAATATAAAGAAAATTAAACATATTTTAACTTTCAGTTTTCTTGAATAATAAAAGAAAAAAACACAGGAACAAATTTTAGTCATTTTTTTTTTATCAAATGTAAAATCAAGGCGCAGTAAAACACACAAACACAAACACAAACACACGCACACATAAATGAACCTGAACAAGCTTATACAAATATTATTTCCTGTGGATGTTTTGCTTTGTTGGTAGTCTTTTCGTGAATACCGGCAAAAAGGTTATAAACCATCATCTCAAGTCTAAACCATCATCTCAATTCAAGTACCAGCAATACACTAGATTTCTGCTGTCAACATAATACTTCCTTCTTTATTTTTGCTTCTCGATGCCGAATTTTTGATACTTGTTAACACAAAAGAATAGGGAACCGACACATCCAATGTTCATGAGTCTAAGCATTAAGAATGTCTGATACTTTTTTTAACATAAAAAAAATGGAACAAAGGAAACCGACACATCCGATGTCCATGTGAGTATTAAATCATTATTGTTATTATTATTTTTTTTTTTACTATAAGACTGACAAATAATTTCATCGTTGCTGAATTCATATCTTTATTCCCGCATACCTAGGATTCTTTTTTTTTTTTTTTTGGATTAAGGAGAGACGGGGGTGCTTTGATGGTGCATGCATTTATATTTGCTATGCGCTACGCGAGTTGCTGATTATTGCGTTTCTATTACACTAAACTTGTACAATGTTAGGGTCAATCGGATTATTCCTTCACGTGAGTAAGAATTGAATCAGTGCTCCTTTACAGATGTCTGTCTTTAATACAATTCCCACCTCGCTCCACCCTACTACAGCCCTGCTAAGTTAATAACAGCTGGGCCCCGTTTCATAAAACTTGTCATCAGTGACAACTGCCACATTTCTATGACAAATTTGCTCTCAGCCAATCAGATGCAAGGATTTCAGTAGCTTGTCACATCTATGACAACTTGTCACATCTATGACAACTTGTCACTGATGACAAGTTTTATGAAACGGGCCCCTGGAATCAAGCAAAATATCAAAACTTTAAGGCTATCCTCGGCTTGTTAGTTATTGTAGGGCCTAAAAGCAATTGCTAAAGGGGGTATCTCACCGGGCTTGAAACTAGTTCGCGACTAGTTCCCAACTCCAGATTTTTCTAGTTGCAGAGACGTCTCCCAGACGTCTCCCAGACGTCTCCTGAAAATTACAGAGTCTCCGAGGAGTCGCAAGAAATTTAAACATGTTCGATTTTTCGCGAAGTCTCCGCGACGGCTCCGAGACGTCTCCATCAGTTGCGAAGACGTCGCGGAGACTAATTATATCCGCGACTGCTAGCTGAGACGTCTCCGCGATGTCTCTGCGATGTCTCCGTGACGTCTCCGAGACGTCGTCTAGACCTGCTGGAGACCAGAAAAACGGGTGAGAGGTCGACCTCTCCGCGACTGTATTTGACGCTGTTTGACCTACGTTAGAAACCACGTGACCCATCTGGTGCTGACATCCTGCCTAGATCAAGTCAGGTGACCCTGCAACGGCTCCATCATTATTTGATTTTTTTTTTGACACCTGCCATAACTCGTCTCAGAGACGTCTCCTTGGTGAGACCGCAAGCCATTTTTTATGTTGGAGACGTCTCCGCGACTGCTGCGACTGATAAGCTGGAGACGTCGCCGAGACGTCTCCGTTAGTGAGATACAGCCTTATGGGAGAGATGGGCCCTTTTACCAAAACACGTACTGTCTGGTATAAGGGCCCTATCCTTTACAGAAGGTGTATGTACATGAAGTAACTTCATTACACTGCGCAATCTAGTTCTGACTATTACGACAGACTAGTTAAATTTCATGCAGTCAAACTCACATTTCATGATCGACTTGGCATTGCTGTAAGAACAATTTCTTTTATTCACCTTCGTGAAACAATGCCTCAAGATATGGCATAATTATGTTATACATTATAAGACAGTAAACGTGACGTGCAGATGTCATGCACGTATTGAGATTCTGTTCTCATGATATGTAAATCACTGCGTATCAAGAGAGCTTATGGCCCGGTATTTGCTGAAGTGAAAGATATCCTTTCCTCTGTCGTATAGATCCAAGCCCTACAAATACGTTTTGGACAATTCTGTATCATATAGCAATATCAGCTGAAGTGGTTAAAACTTTGATGGTATAATCAGTGAAGTAATATGACATCCCTCAGGAAATGTAGGGGCGCCTATCTGACACCACAGGGACATACATAATCACTTTCACTGTAAAAAATGAACAATAGTAATTGTATGATATATAGCTATATCTTGGCAGGCTTATAACTCGATCTCCATCTTCATCCTATAGCAAGCTGTTTCTACTTGAAAGATATAGCAATTTAAGCTTTAAATAATGTATATATAGACACACGCCGAATGTTCAGTTCTTTACAGATTTATGGCTAATATCGAGAATTTCTGTCGTGTTTTATCTATCTATTTTTTTTTCGTTAATTGGATCGGTGTCATCATCCAAAGGCGAACACAATCATGACAATATTGGTTGATATACTATAGTAGGTAAAATGTACATTATCTTATTCTACAAAAGAGAGTAAGCGCGCGCCTCAGGCCCAGATAAGATAAAAAGTATAAATAGAAAAAAAAATCCAACAAAATAATGGTTCTATTCATTATTATAAACGAACATATTGCTTTTTTCCTTTGCTGGTCAATCCGACAAACCACGATAAGCTAATGGAAGGCAAACCTCATACCCCGAAGCGCATTGCATATGTCATATCAAAATTACGTTATTCTGATATTCCAGGGGGGGGGGGGAGTTACATGGTATAGTAATTTTGTGGCATTGGCAATCGCATGGTGGTATTTTGCGTAATAAGACAGTAACAAACTACCACTCTTACGAAGGTAATGAGATAGGCAAGATTCGCTAGTTGAGAAGTGGAGAGGTTATGGCAGACCGATGGCGGGTCGACTGTTTCATTGAGCGATCCATGAAACAATTCTTTTCGTCTCAGTTGCTTAAGGTGTGAATACGTCATTTATCATCATCTGACTTTGCAGTACGTGTTTAGTTACATTGACCCGACGTGATTGTGATTACTGTTCAGAGAAGATCTTGCTTTAAAACTGCTGCACCAAGAGGATGGGGGGAGGGGGTACAGTTCATCATCAACTGGACCCCATGGAAGACCAGCTTAGTGTAGCTGAATATGGACTATCCAGCCATCTTCTCAGATGGAAATGAACAAACAACAACTGTATCATATTACGTTCTCGTCTTTCTACTTGTACATTATAGGCGGACGTGCTGCTTCAACATCTAGCTTGCTAGTCAGTATTGAGACGGACGAATATAACATATAACCATAAAACTATGGAACAATCTCCCCATCAGCATCCGACAAGCCAATACACTAGATTCATTTAAGTCACTCCTCAAAACATATCTCTTTAGGCAGTGTTATAATGTGTTTGTAGTAGTAGTAGTAGTAATAGTAGTAGTAGAAGTAGTAGTAGTAGTAGAGTAGTAGTAGTAGTAGTAGTAGTAGTAGTAGCAGTAGCGTAGTAGTAGTAGTATTTGTAATTGTCGTATTATTATGATTGTTTACTGTAGATTATGTGGATGTCCTTATTCATTGTTTTCTTCTTCACTTGTTCTCTATCTTTGTTTTTCCCCAGCGCTTAGAAATATGATATTTAGCGCTTTATAAATGTTATGTATTAGTATTATCATTGTTATTATAAAATCCTATAACTATTGAAAGAATCGTGTAGTCTGTGAAGACCATTTCGAAGCAGAAAGGAAGACATGTGAGCAAAGATGATGAATTACAAGACTAAGAAAAATGTCCTCAATCCAGACGCCATACCTACAACTTTTGTTCATGGGTCATACACGGTATGATAACTTACTTTGGTTCATATTACATACGAGTAAAATAAACAAATGAAATAAAACTGTCCTGTTGAAATTGACAAACTTTCGTATGCGAGCGTGAGTAAAGTGAGATAAGTTCAGTGTGCAATGTGTGTGCTGCCCACGAGAGGATCGGTTGTGAGGCTGCTACGTCACGCACGACAGGTTGTATGTAATTGCGCAATGCATTGTCGCCATATGGCTAGAACTAGGCCGGGTCTTGTGGAATTAAAAAAAAAGAAGAAAGAAATGATTAAAAACACTTCTGTGGCGCGTTTTGTAAGATTAAAATAACATTTCAATGTGTGCTATTATTTTGACACTTTCCCCTCGAAAGGCTGATAAATCGTCCGATCCTTCCCACTAACTATGAGGAGAACAAAATTCATTTTGACATTATGAGACTACCATTCCAAGTACACAATGGCTAATACAAAGTTCACATTAGCACACATCCGTTTGTCATAAAATGTACTCGGGATGCTCGAGCATCCTGATTTAACCCTTTGTGGGCCATGCTTATTTCCTGTCCATAGACATGTCAGTGTGTGAAATTTGTGCACATTAGATTGCCTTATTGGCACAGAAACGGTTAGTAGCGCCTGAGTTTGGTCTGCACTATTACTGCAGACATCTTTCGATATTTGAGTTCAGTACAGAAATCCCCGTGAGTACACGCCAAGATTATCTATCGGAATACACATTCACGGGTAAGTGAAGTGAAAAACTAATATCACACTACAGTTTGTAATTATGGCATGATTCGTCAAAGTTTCTGTTCAGATTGACTCCTATATCTCGAAACCACTATTGACTTAATTTCTGGCGTACATGTATATACGTGCATACTTGTCATATTTTTGAGTTATTTCGAGAGCTTTTCCAGCCACTTTTCAATTGCCAGTAATACTATTACTTCGAAAGGTCTCTTCTACCTTAGCAGTGGATATATGATTATAATAATATTTTTGGATAATATAAGATAATGTTAAGTCGTGTCTCCTCCCCCCCCCCCCCACTCTCTCTCTCTCCCTTTTCTCTTTTGTTCTTTTCTTCCTTGATTCCTTTAGCCCTGCGTAAATTCACTGCTGTTTAGAGAACTACAACCGGGAAAATATTGCAGATATATCATTATACATGATTGCCGGAATATTATGTTTGCCACAAAACATTGTTTGTTGAGGGAAGTATACCTTGACAATGTCCATTCAAAAGTCATTTGTTGCACGTCTAGTGGAAAGTGATAATCATGTGTAAGGTATGAAAATATCATGGTCGAAACGTAGGTCCTACAACCAAAGTCGACTTCACAACTCAAGCAGATGCCGTGTTCCTGTCTGTCGCAGATCTTGTTTGAAACAATGTTTTGTCAGTCTGAATCAAAAACTATAATCACATCACATAGCTAATTGATGTCAATACCTGCTAAGAAATCTCTCAAAGTGAGATTTGAGAGTAAAAGTCAAGTTTGTGCTTGGAAATGTAAATTTTCCCTTATGTCATAGTTAGGGATCTTTTTTTATTTTATTTTTTTGCCCTCAGAATTCTTCTACTAAGAATCTCGCAACGCGAGATCAGACCGAATTAAAAGAGTTGAAATAATTAGGCTTTACTTGGTCCTTTTCATTTTCCTAATATGATACTTAGGAAATTTTTGCTTTGTTTTGTTTTATTTTGTTTTTGTTTTGCTTCAGAATACTTCACAATGTCTTCATTGGAACAAGCTGTGATGAAAAGTCTCCAATGTCCACTGTGTATCGATCTCCTGAAATCGCCGAAACTTCTGTCATGCGGTCACACTTTCTGCAAGGACTGTCTCTATCTCCTTCAAGCTTCAGGCGGGAATCCCAATGATATTTCCTGTCCACTCTGCCGCCAGAAGACGGAGGTGAAAGATGGGAATGTATCGAACCTTAAGACTAACCTTCAGGTCCAGTCTCTGGTAGACGAGATGGCAGGAGCCATTCAGCAATGCACGATATGTGATTCGACGGATCGCCCCAACGCGAAGACCTACTGCCTAAATTGCAGGGCGTACATGTGTGATGGATGTCAAGTAAAGCACGGTAAGTGGCCTTCACTCACTGGCCATCAGGTAGTCACCGTTGAAGACATCAAACACGGGAGGGCGCACATCAAAAAGAAGGTGTTATGTCCTAGCCATGACCAAGACGATGGAGAGCAGTACTGTTCGGATGTCTGCCTTGATTGCCTGAAGATCATGTGTGTGAGGTGTCGAATGCTGGATCACCAGCTGAAGGATCACAAAGTCT
>CM067078.1:3711818-3936818 GCA_033980235.1 Diadema setosum | reverse complement strand
CTTACATGACAATCTATAATCAGCCCACACCAAACTACACTAAACAGAGTGCAAAATAGAATCAATGATAATGTTGGTCATTTTAAAGTCAAGGAAACTTTTTTAAATCCACTCCAAAAAATAAAACAATACAAACTTATAAGAGAGAGAGACTTTATTTGCCTTCCAGCAATCACTGTCATGCTCTTTATCTCCTCTCCCGGATATTTAATTACTTTCTTTCTTGTCACGTCTCATAAACTATCAATCTTTAATCATTATAAATAACTATTTTTTTTTTTGTATGTCTGTATATTTGTTACATCATACCTTTATTAAATTTCCAATTGGTGACAGTGGAGTTCCTGGTCTCTTGGACCCAGGCCTATAACGATCACGTGCAAAAATTCGCGAAACATTAAACCGTGCTTTCTTCCTGAGATTCTCAAAAGTTGTAAAACGTGCCTTCAAGATATATTTTTTTCCTTAATGGTGACTTTGCCATTTCTTCTTTCGCTTTATCTTATGAGGATCTTGTGCCAGATTGATTATTATTTTGTGAGGTGGTTACTCGAGACAGTAAATTAGAACGTGTCGTGATGTGCCGAGCGGTTGGCGAGACAAACCCTTCAATTAAATGACAAGTTCACCTTCATAATCATACATGTGATTTGAGAGAATGTAGCAATATTAATAAAACACATCAGTGGAAGTTTGAGGAAAATCGGACAATCCTTTTAAAAGTTATGAAGTTTTGAAGTTTCAGTGTCGCCATCGCTGGATGAGAAAAGTAGTACAGCTTGTGACGTCACATGTGTAGAATGATTGAAACACAATATAAAAAAAAAACCATATTTTTACTTTCAATTTTCTCGCGGAGTAAACAAAGAGCACTTGACTTGCCTCTTTCAGAAGGTATGGAGAATGATATTACTCATAACATACTACAGTGACGAATCGAGGGAATGTGTATTTTTAAAAAAAAAAAAAGTGAAATTTTGTGAAATTGTCTTTATTTTCCCCTCATTTTCGTTCAACGAATGTGACATCGTCATATTATAGTAGTCTTCTTATCCAGCAGTGACTGCGCAGGAACTTTAAAGATTTATACCTTTTGAACGAATCGTCCGATTTTCCTCAAACTTTCACTAAATGTGTTCTACTAATATTGCTGCATTCACTCAATTCACAAGTATTTGCAGGTAAACCTGTCCTTTAAGATGGAAGGGAGGCAGGGATGTTATCTGTCAAGATCCCTGCATTGGTCTTCCTGTCAGCTTTTAGGTGGGACCCTCCATTTCCATTCCCATCTTTAATCAAATTGTACTATATGCATATGTATAAAAGTACAATTATGTATTCTTTATTTGTTACACATTTTTGCATATATTTTAAAAATTCACGTTTTTGCACTTATTACAATATGTTCTAATTATACATTAAAATTTCTCTGTTTATTCAATGGAAATGAAAATAAATTTGAACCTTGAGCTTTGAACTTTGAACTTTGACAGGTTCAGTGGAGAAGAGCCAACAAGGCCTTCTTGAAGTCCCCGGATACCTCCTTCTCCAGGTCGTCCTTGAGGTCCCGTCCATACTTTGCTTGGTACCCATGCCGAATATCAGCCAAGTCAACCTAAAGAAAACAAATTTAACCATTTATTTTTTAAATTTAAGGCGCAGTAAAACACGCAAACACACGCATACATAAATAAACGTGACATGCTTATACCGATATTACATCCTGTTGATGTCTTTGCTTTGGTAACCTGTTCGTGAAAACCGGCAAAAAGGTTGTGAACCATCATCTCAAGTCAAGTACCAGCAATACACTAGATTTCTGCTGTCAATATAATACTTTTTTTTTTTGCCTCTCATATTATGACGCCGAATTTCTGATGATTGTTGACATAAAAGATTAAAGCAAAGGGAAACGACACATCTGATGTTAAAATGTTCAATTATTTAGATAATTGAAGATAAATCCATCGCTGCTAATTCTATATTTCCGTTTCCTGTATGCCTGCAATATCCATTATCATCTAATGGGGTGCGTAAGGCTGTTGTCTTTGTTTTTGTCATTATTTTCCTTCATTTGCTCTGATGGTGCATACATGCCGAATACGTAGTCCTGAATTAAGTTATCAGCTCCGCGAGTTGCTAATAGACTGCTTGTAATTATTAATGTTTGGGTTATATGGATTGTTCCTTCACGGGTGAGAATTGAATCATTGCTCCTTTGCAGAGGTCTGTCTTAAATTTAATACGACGCCCACCTCGCTCCATCCTTCTACAGCCCACGCTGCCATCCACCTGAAAACTTACTTCACATCTCATGACGAAGATTCGGACAAGACAACTTTCGTCCGTCCCGGCTCCTTCCATGGCCTTGTGCAACTTGTGTACGTAGTACTTCACTGGGTCGTCGATGAATTTAACTTAACAGCCGAGAAAAAAAGAAGAAGAACCAAACCAAACACGTTTAAATTGTATAATCCTGGAAATTTGAACTCAGCCCCTCTGTTACAATGTTACACAGCTTAATTGGGCACATGATAAATGGTCAGTTAAGAATGCATGATGTAAATTCACTGTGGCATCATTACATTACATCTTATTATTAAACATTTCGTCTATTAGCCATTTGTCAAGCGAAAGCACACTGAAGACAAACAATGGAGTTGCTTCAACGGGTTTATATCTGTGGCTGTCCTAAAAAAATGACTTATTTGCTTACATCTTATCTGAAAGACATTTCGCAGCGGCAACTTGCTTGCAGCTTCTTGAGTGTTAGTCCCCATTCTCTTGAACACTGTATACTTGCGTACAACGTACAAAGATGGCGGCCGGACGCAAGACGCGTCACATAAATTACGTTCGCACATAGATATCGTAAATCCGTAGCAAAGAAGAGCTCTTCTGGCTTTGTAGCATGTGCTAGGCAGCTTGCAGCCGTTGTGCTCTCATTCTATATTCATTACCCATTCCTTTGGAGGCGGACTAATACTAGTGTTGTAGGTCCGTAGCAGCTTGCTCAGGAGCATTTTAACTGATGCCATGGAGCCATTTCCGATATTATAAAGCCTAAACACCCACGAGCACATGTGGTAATGGTCCCGGACATTCACACAATGCGTCTACTGTTACAGTTCGTTATTGCTAAGGTTCGTAATTCCGAAACTGAATATTTATTAGATACGTAGTAATTCCGAAGGATCAAAACCGTGAAGCTTCTTTCCATTTTCGTAACCAACCGTCCCTGCTGGAAAGAAACCAGTGTCCCACAGTGTGTTCACAATGTGTTCACAAAGTCAACTATGTTAAAAAGCTCGAATCTAACAGTGTGAACATGATTGTATATTTTGGAGTGTTTTTTTTTTTCACAGAGAGTTTACATTGTAAAGTTCTGTTTCACACTGTGAATTGATGAATCAAAATGTATTCACAATGTTAAAATGCTGGAATCTAACAGAATTACTAGTGAAGAGATTTCACACCATGCTCACAATGCGTTCCCACAGTGTGTCACATTGTGCTTCACACTGTGGAACACTGCGTTCTTTCCGACAGTGTTAGGCCATCTTGGGATTAACGAACCTTCTCAATAACGAATTTTCAGAGTAACGCCACAAATGTTCGAATCAACAACCAATATCATGTTGGGATTGACGAAGATTTAAGGTGTGTTTCGGAATAGCGCACCACAGGAATAACGAACCTTATTTCATTTTCGGGTTAACGAAACTTCGGAACAGCGAATATACACAGAAACACAAATAGATAATAAATATAAGAAAGAGCAGGAGGCCATTACTGATGTTGAGATATCCACGCTTCAGATCTCCGGACATTTCACTTTTGATGACTGATTTCAGAGATGTTCCAGTCGCCTGATTGGGTCAGACCAGAAACAAAGAGTATTATTATTTATTATTATTTTTTTTTTTTTACCCTACGTGAGCGTTTATTTTCATGCGTGAATGAAGAACTGAAATTATTGATTTCAAATCCCTAAGCCTTAACCAAGTGTTAACAGACCGGAACATGTTGTCATATTCAATGCGTAATTCGACTACATCAGATTATATAGATATCCATAAGCTATCATTTAGCCTCACATGAATGATTAGTAATATCAAACTGTAAATCAAGTGGACATACAATGTAGTATCTTATATCTTACTATGATTAACTTCAACCTCAACTGATTGTTCTGTCTCCCATTGTGATAGATGAGATATGGAGAAGTGTACGTAAAATTGCTGGACTGTGCTGAACACCTTTTTCAATGAATATCGTTACAATACATATTATTCGAATTAATAATAATAATACAGGGTACTTATAATGCGCAAATTCCACATAACTAACGTGCTCAAGGCGCAGTAGAAAAAGTGAGTTATGCAGTACAAAAATCATTACACAAACATGCACATGAAAATGAATGACACAATAATGTTGATGAAAAAAAAATCATAATATACAATTCTACTGGAAAACGGTTATGAACAAATGAGTCTTGAGGGGAACTTTAAAGGAGTCAACATTCGAAATGTAACGGATAGCTTAAGGCAACTGATTCCACGGGTAAGGTCCAGCATGTGCAAATGACCGATCCCCCCATGATTTCTTCATTTGTTTATGTTTTTTGTTTTTTTAATTATCAAAATATACTACCAATAATCAATAACCCAAGACGATGGTGAAGGAGACAATGACTGGGATGCATGTATATGGGAAGTAAGAACGGAAATCTATCAAAATTCAGCACAGGAAATATGAAAAAAGACTGGAGCGCCTTCCTATCAAAGTATTCCCTTTACGAAGGAATGTTTTAGTAGAATTTCAATGGAATGATTTGATACGGTGCCCATTCCCTCATCGATAAAAGTAAAGAGTATTAATGAGGAACACTTTTTATGTATACTTAGTAACATGTTTCATTGAATTGTATTCGTTTGGGTACTGACAAATTTAGGAGTCATTCTTTTTTTTTTTCCATACAACTAGAGTATGTTAATGTGTGGCATGTATAATGAAGTAGCTAGGTTTAAGGTTTCGATTATAATGATAACATTATTTAAAGTATATCAAGAGAAACAGGTTTAACCGAGTAACGAAATGCCAAAACGCCCCACTAGGTAGGCGAAGTATAATACGTCCATGATATGACTCCCATGAGTCATACATCTCAAGATGGAACCCACGAGTCATACAGCCCATAGAACATACAGTCCATGAGTTCGACACTAAGCAAACAAGGCCCAAGAGACCGACACGTTAGGCCCCGTGTTGTATTAAAAGACGAACTCGTTGGCTCTATTTATTTAGTGTCCCACTCATGGACCTTATATTCTCCAGTGACGACTTCTTGGACAGTGTGACTACGTAGGGCTGTATGACTCGTGGAACTTTTTCAGTGTCGAACTCGTGGGCTGTATGACTCGTGGGTGTCGGTGTCGTGAGATGACCCCCTAATCGTAGTAACGAATTCCAACACTTGCCTCTTCGTACGCACGAAACACCAGCCGAAGATGTCCGAAGCTTCTGCCGACCAAAATGCGCTGAAACTCCGACTCGTCAGTCCCCCACTGGGCTGCTCCGGCCTTTAAAATGGGAAAATCAGTCAAGAATCCAGCTGGGTTAGTCAGGATCGAGGAATGCATTATTCCTGACTTTGCGATTTATTCAGAACACCGACGGTAAAATGAAAACTCCTCAAGCGGATCACAGTATAGACCTTACGTCTTTTGGATTCGGAAATTGCAGTTTGAGTCGTATACCCCGTTTATACTAAGCAAAAAGGGGGTTCTGAAGCCTCCTATGGCAGCCTCGAGCAGCCTTTCAGCTCAGTATAAACAGACAAAAGGAGATCAGATCAGATCAGATCAGATCAGATCAAATCAGATCAGATCAGGTCAGGTTCTGAAACCACCTACGACAGGGGGTGGTTTCAGAGCCTGCTATAGCAAATTGAATTTGAATTTCATCTCTTTCTAACTCACCTCGTAGAGTGCTTTTGCATCCTCCATCGCTTTACCCCCGTCGGGATGAGCGTGCTCGTCTCGAGCGCCCTCAACGATAAGAAAGAAAATGAGGAGCCGCCAATGAATATAAATCGATATGCAGTTATAAAAATCAAATATGATAGTAGTAGTAGAAGTAGTAGTAGTAGTAGTAGTAGTAATAGTAATAGTAATAATAGTAATAATAATAATAATAATAATAATAATAATAATAATATTAGTTATGATAATAATAGCAATAATAAAAATGATAATGATGATAATAACAGGATACTGTACAAACATCCCATATTTTCAGGCTTTTTGTTTTGTCAATTCGTAGGTTTAATCGCAAGATTAATATTTCAAATTGATAAGAATGGATTTAAATCTTGAGTGATTCAACTCTTCATATTTAGCATATTTTATACGTGGGGTGAACCTGTAATTAGCAAGGGAAATGCTCCATAATATAATTATAAATCTACATTATTCATTACAGCTGCTGCTTTTTTTAATCTTCTTATTGCTACTATAAACAATATGTAGTAATTTGGTAGCGATACCAATTGCTGAGTTTAGAAAAAAACCCAATAATTACAATTTGCAGCAAAAACTACATTCTTTCTTATTTCAGATCTTATTTTGAGCATTATTTGCAGGGAATTACAGCTTATTTTTTATGCATTTGTTTTTCTTCTTTAGCGATGTCAAAGTCAAGTGAAAGTGTGTGTTTAAGCGTTATATTAACTATTTTTGAGAGGTGGCTGTTTAACTGTTCTCACCACCGAGAGACCGACAAGAAGTCGCTCAAGATCGCCGCTGGTGTCGCTCTTTAAATCATTCTCGAGGTCGCCGTATCCCCCTTTCAGGATAAAAAGTAATTCAATCAATGAATTAAACCAAGAAACATCAAACAAACAGAGAGCTGAAAGGTTTTTCAATCGGAGAAATTATGAAATCTAATGATAATGACAACAAAATCTGATGTCAAATTGATATTATTGTCATTATTGTTATCATTATTATTGTTGTTATTATTATCATCACCATTAAAATTATTCTCAAGTGTGATAGTCGAGTATGATTTAAAAAATCCGAAGGCTGTCTTGTTATTTCGGTATATGTAAATCATTTATCATAATCACAAATTATCAATAAAAAAAAAATATTGTCGTCTTAAATCTACTCACCATCTTGATAGGCCTTTTTGATTTCCGCAATTTCCTGTAATAAGATACCAAAGAATAATAATGCATAAAATGGATACTTCAATTCAAATATTTCACATAATACTGCTTCATATCACAGTCCTCTCAGGTAAGCAATAAATCTATAAGAAATGTATAATATCTTAAAGACACACACACATACCCAAAATACATGGAAACGAAGACTGCATTTAATTATTTATATAAGGATAAGGATATTATATAAGGAGAATTTTCATGAGCTAAACACGTGCTAAACGCAAGAAGACATTTTTTTTTTTTCGACAAAGTTTAACTATGCTATTATTATTGCGCATGTCTCCTACTGCTGTGGGTATGAAAGAAATCTGACATTTTCAGGTGCCGTGTCAATTCAATTCAATTCAGTTCAATTCAATTCAATTCAATTCAATTCAATTCAATTCAATTCAATTCAATTCAATTCAGTTCAATTCAACTGAAGTTATTTAATTTTCTTTTGTTTTCTCGACAGAACAGAATAAATAAGAACAAACAAAATTATCTGGAGTACACATTGTTAGACTGTATCTACTAATTGAAAGAATGTATGCATAAAGTTTCATATAAGAACTTGTTACATTGTCCATGCTCTGAGAGAGAATAAGAAAAATAAAATCAGGGGTCCAACAGGTCCACTAAAAAACAGTGTTTGTATATACATTGTACTGCGGTCAACTCATGCAATCTAGGCAAAAAACTTCGATTTTTTTTTTTTAAAACAAGAAATTACAAGTGAGCAGTAGAAAGTAATTCAAAACAGGACGGCCATTACAAGGTAGACAGAACAGATTAAAAAAAAAAACAACAACCCAAACAATAAGAATGCATACACAAACAAAAAAGCACAGCAACATGAACTGAATGTAAAATGTCTACAAGCTTCTAATGAACAATCGGAGCAAGAATGATTAGCTTATGCACTTCATTATCCGAGGATGATGAAAAACTTTCAGACACACATCAGAATTCAAGAATTACGTGAGAACGACCTCGCATGGGTATAAAGATCATACTTACAGCGTTGTTTCGGGCACACAAGATTTCAAGTAAAGCAGCTTCATCGGTTCCAGCCCCCTGTTGGCACCAACATACAAACGAATGAACAACACCAGGAAGGGTTCCGTTTTCTACTGCAGCAACAAGCTACCGCACACTTAACTAGAGTTCTTTTAAATTGATTTTAAAATGCTTGCAAATATATAAGGTCAGAGATTGTCATGCATATGTGAACCGGCCAACAGAAGAAAAGATATCTACACAAAACATAAAATAGATTTCAGAATACCAATTTACTATAAGACTATAGCAACTTTGTCAATGATGTGTGACATTTATAGTGGGAGCCGGTTCCCTTTCCTTTTCCTGCAGACAAAATGACGCTATCATAAATGAAGAGTTTTAGTGCAAACTGAGCTAAGCGCCATTCTTAAACATTTCAAAATAAGTTCATCATCAAATAGAGCGAAAACACCTCTCCAGTAACATCTGACTTGTATCATAACAATTTTAGAAGACATGATTAAGAATATCCCCGTATTTTCTTATTATTTTCTCAATATCTCAATTTAACAAGAATGGAGTTAGCTCGTTTTGCAATAAAGCTCTTCATATGTTGTTTATCTTTATCATTATCATCAGCATCATCACCATAATAATTATATTCATTATTACTTTTAATTGCTATCTTATAGGACTACCTTACCCTCATAGCCTTCTTAAGGCATCGAGCGTCGTACTTTGCAGGCTCGTCCAGCAGACCGACGATCACGTCTTCGAAGTCGCCACTGAGCTCGCTCTTCAGGTTACGGACGAGATCCTAGACCAAGCATCGGAATCAAGGGAATGCGTATCAATACAATTCTATACTTTAATTGATCTGTAGAGCATTAAGTTTGTTAGTATTCTTTTTAATTTCTTATTTGTATCATATGGTATAGTTTGCAACGTTGCCCCAAACAAATGGACATTTTTTTTTTCCGCCTGTGTCTGACTGGGTTGATGGTAATCCCCGATCACCCCCCCCCCCCCGAACAAACAGACAAACCAAGCACACACACACACACACACACACACATACATACATACCCTCACGCACACACAAACCAACGTATAGAGTCTTGCCTAACCGCCATATCAGAACGTCTGATGGTTGCATTATATTTGGCTATTCAATATTTATCATTGACTGATATGAATATGGGCAACCATTTACAAAACATCACATCTTATTTCTTTCGTCAGACAGCTGTCAGACCTAGGGTAGTTTTATTTCGTGTAGTTATTTTAGTCTGTTGATAAAGTATGTTGTTCCAATCCATTTTACCGCAGTCGTATTGGTCAATCAAAATAATTTCCTCGCACTTACTATTCTTCTTCGCGGAAGAGCAGCACTTAATTTAAAAATGTGGAAAATATTGACGAGCCTTTGTATGCGGTGTGCCATAAGGGACCAGACAGGAGGGAATTGGAAAAGGGAAAGAGTGACTATATTATTTTTGTAATGTGAAACACGCGGTATACAATTATTGGCAAACTGTTTCAAGAAAAGAAACTTGTAGATTGACAACAACTTGGAGACAAATTATTCAAAGATTACTTTCTATTTTTCTTAATCATGTACAATTAATAAATGGATAAACAGTTTTAAGTCATTAATACAAACTTATTTCCGGGTATAGATTACATTACTGGAAGGAAGGCAGATAACTGAAGAGAAATAACAAACGAAAGATAATGAAAATGAAAAGTCTTATAGCAAACGGCTTACCCGTCCATACGTGGCCTTGTAGTGAGCTTTAAGGATCTGACGCTGAGCGTTGCTACGGTTACATAGGATCTCAATTATCTGCTTCTCGTTAGTTCCTTCAAGGAAAGAAATTCAAAGAATTTACCAATCCGTTTCAAGGAACTTTGATTTTATATTCTATTGATATGTAGAGCTATCTTAGACGTAGTAGTAGAAGCATGAAATGTCATAGAAACAAACAACTACGCAACTTTCCATTTTCCAATAACGAATCTTCGTAATAAAGAATCCATGAGGAGACCAAAAAAAAAAAAATCAAAAATCAAAAACAAAAACCCGGCAGTAATGTAGATAAACAAACCCCATTTCCTTTCGGATTAACAAACATCTATGGGAATAGAGAGTTTGCGTGTTTCGGAATAGCGGACCTTCAGAATAACGAACATCACCAATTGTAACACACAGAGATGCCTAACTTTTACATTGAATTGATTTACAAAATCCATTTCGCATTCACATCCCAGTTTACTGGAAATACATTGTAAACAGAACTAAGGTCTACTCATCTTTGGTAGCAGGCTTTGCAGAACACGTTCGATTCAGAATTAAGCACAGGGAATATCTATTCAGTTTGATTCTATATTCCGTGTAGGGTAAGAAGACATTCGTATATGATCAGCGAGGACATATTTTTTGCAACGATGGAAATCATGATTACGCTATGAATAGAACATTTATATAAGTATTAATTCAAATTGGCGGATATGAAATAATATGAAGAAAGGTAACTATGAGACAGAAAGTATAAGGGTGATATTGTATGTGAGTATGTGTGTGCGTATATGTGCGTGTGTTTGTGTGTTTGCGTGTGGGTATGTTTAATGAATACACATTTATACTCCCACGCGCACATACACACACACATATATACCGGGTGCACGTCACGAGACCGACACCCAAGAGTCATACAGCCTACGAGTTATGCAGTCCACGAGTCATACAACCCATGAATTCGACACTAAGCAAATAAAGGCCCTCGAGACCGACACATTAAACTTCGTGTGGTATTTGTCGAACTCGTGGGCTGTTTTTACCTAGTGTCGGTCTCATATCCTTTATTTGTCTAGTGATGTTGAACTTGTGCCGAAGGGCTGTAGGGCTCGTGGGCTGTATGACTCTATTTGTGGGATGACCTCATTATATACCCACCTAGTCCTGACATAGCCTTCCTCAGTGCCTGCGTATCCAAGTCCTTGTCGAAACCTGGAAATTCGAAGACTGTCGGCTGTGGTGTGTATAGTAAGGACATGTTCAATTTGATATATATGTGAAATGAGTTAATGGAGCAATATTAGTAGGACACATCAATGAAAGTTTGAGGAGAGTCCGACAATTCGTTGAAAAGTTATGACTTTCGAAAGTTTCCATGCCGCCATCTATTGGCTGGTTGTGAAGATTACTAAATTTAGTTCGTCATGTATTGTGTGGAACGATTTAAACAAAATATTTAAAGAGAGCTCCACAGAATAATAATATTTGCATCGAATTTAAACATTCCCTCGATTTGTTACTGACGTATGTTAAAGGGAGTCCATTCCCCTGTTTCCTGAATAGAGGCCAGTCAAGTGTTCTTTTATGCCAGAAATTTTAAGATGTGTTGAATCTATTATCGTTTTTCGTATGTGACATTACTCACTATGTACTAGTATCATTATTTTCTTTTTTTTTTTGTCCAGCGATGACTGCACCACAAACTTGTAAAAATTCATTACTTTTGAATGGTATGTCCAATTTTCTCAAACTTTCAGTGATAATATTATGTTCTACATGTTATGTGGCTGCATTTACTCGATTCAAACATAATTATGTTTGGATGAATTCGTCATTTAAAGTAGAATATTGAGAAGACGAAATGAAGACGTTACAATCTGGATATCAATGAAAGCAGCATAATAGGGCTGTGCGGGTAATTGGGGTCTAGATGATGATAATACTAGTCGTTAACCTGTAATAATAACGATATGTGTTACCAGCAGATATGCTTCACTTCCAGCACTCAATTGCAGTGCTGATAGTTTCCTGGCAGTTCTGATATTCCACTGTTCTTATAGATTTAATTTCCTCGCTTTCTCTCTCTCTTCCCCGTCTGCCTATCATGTTCCTTATCTTTCTCCCTCCCCTCTCAACTCTTTTAAGAAAATCCAACTCCATATTCAAGTTTAGCAAACTTTTGACGAATAGATTGAAAGTAGATGGAGATGATAATGAAAGTTGGAAGAATGACCGGTTTTAAGACTGTCTTTAAAAATAAAAAGCCTATAGGCCGATAGGTATATTGCCAACTGTATTCTAACTGTACAATGAATGCATTCTCAAAAATATCTCCCGATAACATAATATTACATGCAGACTAAATTCTCTTCGTGTATAAAAATATCAAAGAAAGAATTGTATCCTCAATTAGCATCAAGTTAATTCACAGTTTTTAATGATTCTTTAGATATGATGAGCTTTTTGAAAGGGATACTGGTTATATCATAATTCAATTTATACAGAAAATGTAAATCAATGGAAGATCTTAGAGGCGAAGGCTTTGTTTGCATTCATTTGCTTTTGTCGTCACCAAATGATCAACACGGAGTGCAGTTAAAGGGATAGTATAGTATTGGTGGAGACGAGGATGCGCTCTTACCTTTTTGTGAGATACTAAGAAATCACTAATATAATTATGTTACAGATTAGAATATCATTCAATGAAAAATGCAAAGTTTGTTTGATGAAAAATTCGATTTTGAAGTGGCTGAGATATCCAAAAAAACAAAGTAAAAGCAAAGAAATCCTAATACAAAGTGGTTTCCACCTTTTATTAGGATCGCTTTGTTTTCGATATCTCAAGCATTTCACAACCAATTTCATCAAATAAACATTGAATTCCTCTTAGAGTTACATGCACATGCTCTTTCATATTCCATAAGAGGTTTCTCATCATCACATCAAAAAAGTTAGAAACCTTAAACCATGTCTCAACCAAAAATTTACCATTCCTTTAGTATTTCTTTTTTTTTTGTCAACATTACCCTCGGATACTACTGTCGGATCCTACGAAAAAATACTATCTTGACCACAAGCACATCCTCTGACACGTACGCATACACACATTCACACACAAGTCCTTCCTCCCACCTCTCCCATACACACTACAAGAGAACCCTATACAAGGGTATATTGGGTATTCAAACTCCCCAAGTCCCCCCCCCCCCCCCCACTCCTCATCGAATTCTTGAGGAATACCCATTGTGGAGAACCATGATAGCATGGCACAAATTATCGCCAAACAACCACGGATAATCGCTATTTTCTGCATTTCGAGGCTAATCTGTAAAGGTCGTACTGTTTACGCACTTTCTTTTCACGCTTATCTAAAGCAGAGAAACAAACAAACAAATTAAGCATACCGTTTGCCCATGTTAGTATCCAGCCTCTCAGAATATCTACTGCCACGTAGTTATCTCACAGTATAGTAATATCACTGTCCTTTGACTATTCCACTTCTAATTCCTGGAGGTCGACCTCTTTTCGAATCTCACACGAGGATATTTTATCTTTATAAAGTTAACGGGATGGCATAGTATTGGCTTAGATGATGATGCAGCTTTACTCTTTTCCCCCAAGATGCTTAGAAAAAGCACTTTATTATGAAATATTATTATTGGTATCATTAAATATTATCATTGGTATCATTATTTCTAAGAGGAATTCGAAGTTTATTTGATGAAACTTGGTTTTGAATTGACTAGGATATTCAATAACAAAGTAAAACAAAGCAATCCTAATTAAAGGTGGGTCCCACGATTTATTTAATCGAGGATCACTTTGTTTTAGATATCTCAGCGATTTCTTAACCATTTCTCATCAAACAAATGCCGAATGCCTCTTAGAATTACTTGCCTCTTGTAGAATTACATGCACTTTTAGTTTGTAAGAGGTTTCTCATCTCACAGTCACACACACACACACACACACACACACACACACACACACACATAAGCTGGAGAGCTGAAGCCCCTTCTTAATCCGTAACATCATACTGCCCGAGAAATGGAGGGGATGGGTATGTCTGGGGAATGGTCTTCCTGGCGTTGTTGGGAAAAAGAGTTTCTTAGGAAATATACATTAAGTTTACAAGCGTATCTTATACTTCATCATCATCTGCTAAGTAGCACATTGAATTTGGAAGACTAGACCAAACGAGAGAGACTGGCAACGTCGAGGATGAATACGAATCCAGCCAACCTGTAAACCTTTTCGGAATGGCCTCAGTTTTTTAACAATCTTAAGCGAGACGGCTGGCTTTTGTTGCTACTCCATTGAATGGCATGTGTACGATTCCCAGGTACTTAACGTCCTATTACAATGCCTAGTAAGCCTCGTACGATGCATTTTGAAGAGATTTAATTGTTCTGCCAGAGAATAAAGGTCAGCCAAGTGAAAGATCCTTTAATGATATTTTCCACACAAAACACACACACACACGAACAAACAGTCCCATAAACACAGAAAGAAAATCCCGTCAGCGCTGAAATTACTTTCTACTTATCTTAAAGGGATGGTATAGAGTTTTGGTTGAGACCTGGCATCAGACTTCTAACTTTTTGTGATATAATAAGAAACCATTAATGAAGTATGACACAGCAAAAAATTCCATTAGGAATTCAGTGTTTATTTGACAAAAATTCGTTTTGAAATGACTGAGACACACACACAAAAAAGCGATCCCAAAAAAGGTGGAAACCACTTTTTATTGGGATTGTTTTCTGGCTATCTCAGCCATATTAAAATCGATTTTTGTCAAATAAAAATTTTAATTCATCTTAAAATGGTATGCTCTGAGACATTTCATAAGTGGTTTCCTAATATTTCCCCAAAAGTAAAAGGTAAATCTTCATCTCAACCAATACTATACTATCCCTTTGAATATATTTCCTATCAGCTACCTATTGTTTGTTATTGCGCTTTCCTTTTTAACACCCACTCCACCTGAGGAAAAAAAAAGTTGTTGCAAAATGTTCAAAGAAAACCGTTCACCGGGAAACTGGGAAAACCGATTCTTGCAAGAAATTAAGAAACAAACAAACAAACAAACAAACAAACACACAACAGACGTGAGCATATTGAACATGAGATTTGACCCAGAGAACAGTCTTTAAAGGTAAACTAAAGTAATATGGGTATAGATAAGGAGAAACTACAACGGTCTCTAACGTTACGGTTAGGATAAAAAAAGCAACACAACAACAGTAACTATATGTTATCCTGCAAAACATGTAAAACTCTGCTTCGCATGCAAAACATGTATAACTCTGCTTCGTATAAAGGCGCGCCTACATCTTGAGCTGGCGTACTGGCATTCGTTCAAACTATTGATGTCCAATGATATACCTGGACCTCGGTTTGTTCATAATTCGCTCTTCTCGGTAATTCGAACGTATAACTGCACTTACCCGGCCCATGTTGATGGTATGTACTTAGTTCAGACAAATGATCCAAAATGAAAGATCTTCCGAAGATCGAGAGAGAGGGTGTCAGCTTGTGCGTAGGCCTATGTTGAGTCGATCTGCAGGGATTAATTTATGAAACCTGACACACTGAAGGACCGGAGCCCCATGAAGCGTGTAATCACGTGATTTTTTTCTTTTTCTTTTTTTTTAAAGAAAGATACTCACAAGCATCCTTGTGAGTATCTTTCTTAAAAAAAAAAAAAGGGCTCGAGGCTATTTATTGGGCAACTTCGTATGACGTTCTTTCACCATTGTGTAACTGATTATTGGTGCATATCAAGATCATAATGTAGGATTTATTGTCATCATTATTATTTTTTTTGGCGAGGTGGGAGGGGTTGTTTGTTTACAGGCTTTGATATGCTCATGATTAGTTCCCTGTGCAAATTTACCATCGTGCCGTCCAATATAATTTACTCCCATTTAACTTTGAATGATTATAATCACAATTAGATTCACACATCTATTTTGAAAACAATGACAATTTTACATCGACAGATAATCCTCGTTATCTCAAAATTTCCTTGAATTTCTACACAATGTTTGCTGCTGCCATGTGAATAGGTTTCCTGGTCAGGTTCATAATTTTGTAAGTGTTCAAAGCATTCAGTTTTGTCCACTCTTTCGCAGCACTGAAACAGCTATTAAATTCGAACTCCGGTCAATGAATTTCACTATCGAAGCAATCAATAATTGTTCATGTGCGTCAAACTTTAAAACAGTAGCATACATTTCAGCAATAAGCATTCAATTTCATTTCAAGCCGCGACAGAATCTCGTTATTCATTCAAATTAGTAAAAATGCAACCATGTTCCTAAAAAAAATGCATCCAATTTTAAAGAGGTATTGGATTCGGTTAGCTTGGGGTCTAATGGTATCTTTTACTAAGTTTTGAATAGGTCGGGTTTATTCATGATAAAGAAATATATCTTGTCTTATAGGTCTACCTGTTTATTCTCAGATGTAACGTCATTCGGGTAAAATGTGTTGGATGGATTGTATGTATGTGTGCTTGTTTTTATGAGCAACATTCGCTCCTTCCCCACCCCCAGCCCCTCTTGCCCATTTTTTGCAAAAAATCCTTTCCACTAAATTGATTGCAGGAAGTATAGGAAACCGATTAGCTGAAAAAGGAATCGAATGCCCAAACAAGCTGAACTTTACTATCGCATGAATTTGAATACACATCAAGGAATGCAATGCTCTCATTTGAAAATTGAACACGTTGTCCATAAATTTGATTTAATGGAGAGGAAATAAAAGCGCCCATTGAAATTGATCGATCGGACTCTGCACTTGAATGCCCGAATATTTTCGTCTGCTTGCGATGTGTGAATTTGAATGCACATTCATGCATTGGAAGGACGAAAGTATATGGAATGGACAGGGAAAACCTGTATTACACAATGCAAACTTGTTTGGGGGAATAGTGGCTCTACTAAACTAAATCAAATCTGTATTCTCAAGAAACGAACTGTGCGACTCCTTCATGCGGGGTCAGTTCAATCCCCGTTGCAGCAACCATACCACAGCTCCCCCCCCCCCCCCTCCTCCATATCCCAATTCTGTAGCTTTGGTTACAAATTTTGTTCATAATCATGCATGTTTTTTTTTCTTATATGTCAAACATAACAGCTAAAATGATATCAAGATACTACCCTCTCGATAATTTGATATCCATGTACTGTAAATGTACATGTATATCATGTATTCAATTTCTGTAAGATGTTCATATGTTTTTGTTGGAAATTGAAAAAATGAATGAATAAATGAATGAATGAGTGAGTGAATGAATGAAAGCAGTACAGTGTAGTTGGCAATGTGTCAAGTTGATAAACGTAACAATGAAATATTTGAAAAGTAATTTTTTCTCCTTTTTTCAAATTCTACGCACAGTGAGCAAAATGTTCAGTGCCGGGGATGTGGGAAAAAGTCAATGCGGAAGACTTATGTTTTTCTTTTTATTTCCTTTTTTATTAAATTCAACGATACCTTTATTTCCAGTACATGCTATTTCTTTTCTTTTACAGATGTACTTTACATTATTACATAAAATCATATCTAAATAACATTTTTGCATAACTTAGTAAATACGAATATAGATACTAAATTAACACTTTTTTAGTTTCCGTAAACAGAAAAAAAAAACCCGCACAAAACGGAAAGTAAACGCTCGTCTTTAAGCATGCGCAGTATACGCAACCTGTACGCTGTGGTTTCTTGAATATGCATATGCATGTCTAATTATCTAAAGGTGTTATATCCGCATCCACGGTTACCTTTATTTTTGTCTCACCTCCCTGCCTTTACACCATCATCATGTACTGATCTGTTTAACAATCGAGGTCTTCGTATAAATGAGTATATAATGGGCAAGTCCACACCGAATTCCAAAATAAATTTGAAAAAAAAGTCACATTCATTATGCAACCGAGACGCCTGAACATTCGATTACATAACGCGTATAGTATACAATACTTATTGATAGCTCATGGAGATAGATAGATATCGATAGAGATATAGTGAGGCAAGCGACGCGCGGACATACACAACAGGCGGGCAAGCATCATCAGTCAGCTGTTGCTAGGAGATGAATAAAGGGGCGAGGAAGACAGACAGACGGAGATATAGATAGATGGAAGAATTGATGGGATAGACAGATAGGAAGAGAGCTGATCCATATATTGGAAGAAAAATAGACAAAAATGATGACACTTATAGATGCATGATAAAGGGATAGATGGACAGATAGATAGACGGCTAGACAGTCAAAGATACATAGATATAGAGATAGATAGATAGATAGATAAATAAATAGATAGACGGACAGATAGATAGATAGATAGATAGATAGACAGACAGACAGATAGATAGATAGATATACAGTAGAGAGATAGATAGACAGATTGATAGATAGATAGATAGATGATAGATAGATAGACAGATAGATAGATAGATAGATAGATAGATAGATAGACAGATAGACAGATAGATATATAGATATGAATAGATAAAGGGACAAAGATAGACTGACATATAGACGGAAACCTATAGATAAACATATAGACAGAAAGATATAAAGATAGATATAAATAGAAGATAAAGACATAGAACATAGAAAATAGAACATAAAGACAGAGAGATCGGGAGACGTGGATCGATAGAAAAAGGGAGATGAGTTTGCGGTTTGAAGTGGGAACTAACAGACTCTATAGACTAATGGGTGAAATGTTGCGTTTTAAACAAGAAATCGTCTGCATGTAATCATCATAATATTCTCTTCTGCTGAACCTCTTGAATATAAAACTACGCACGTGTGAAGTATTAAATCGCTGACACCACTTACTATCATCGTAATAATGTCTAAAACCATCAAATTTTACCTATAGTAGTCTCAAATCCATCACCTCTAAATTTACCGATAACCCATTACCTCAAAGTCTTCTGTGGTTTTTATTTTTCAGCCTACGAAAATGTGACGACGAAGATTTGTTATAAAAATAATAATAACATGCGCCTCCCTAGCTGCCTTCCTATGAAATTCATGGAAATTCTTGGAATATTGAGTTCCATGAATTACCATCACACACTCATACTACGAAAATACCAATTCAAATACAAAAGATATTGCTGTTCGGATACCATTCAAATTGTTGAACATGCTACTAAGATTGCGAGTTTTTTTTTTTTTTTTCCGAAATAAAAAAAAAAGTCTAGTATTTCAAAATGTACTCTCAGAAAACATTCAACATACGTTGATACAATTATTCACCTGAAACTGCTGAGTGAGATCACGAGCTATCAGCAGTTGAAATACAGATAAGTCACTGTCTGAATTGTTTACTTAAATATTTTTCGCAGCTATTTCT
Organism: Diadema setosum; assembly: GCA_033980235.1. Taxonomy (NCBI): domain Eukaryota; kingdom Metazoa; phylum Echinodermata; class Echinoidea; order Diadematoida; family Diadematidae; genus Diadema; species Diadema setosum. The sequence continues at coordinate 3,917,428 of CM067078.1, read as the reverse complement.
TATTTAGAGATTTTTGCAGTATAATAGAATGCAATTAGTGCAAACTATGTAAACCATATCTAATATCTGGGTATTGACTTGTCACAAAGCGAAAGCCAAATATGCTGAAAAAGACTGGTACAAAGAACTAAAGTGTTGATTCAGACGCTCTTACTGATAACGTGACACGCTGAAAGACATAAGAATGTGACACTAGTGAACTAGAGAGGGTGCTATAGCTGCCGGTTTTGCCATTTTGCTGACAGGGCGGCTGGACGAGTTTTCTACGCTTGACAGGTACAGCAGCCTGTGCCCAGCAGGCAGTGTCAAGGACGATTTTATGACAAGATGGCCTCCAGCGCCCTCCGGAAGTCTCCAGACACCTCGCTCTTCACAGCATCAGCCAGACTCTTGCCGTGGTGAGCCCGGTAGCTGTGAGCAATGTCACCGAGATCCAACTGGTACCCGGGTGACAAGAACCAAAACGAAACGAAAACATTTAATGGCAATCATGAGTTACAACGTTTGCTAGTCATCAGGTATGGTAACTCTCCTACACATCGACCACCCTTTTTGAAACCGACCACTAGTTTTTGCCGCACAGAACGCTGTACGCACTCAGTGCACGCGCGCGCAGAGCACATTGGCTTTGACTGTTGATGAGGATGTGTGGGGGAAACGAAAATTCACTGTTCATTAATGGTTTAAATCAAGGACAAATAATTGAATGAATATTTTAACTGAATCGTAATGTAATGTCAATGCATTTTCTAAAAAGCTTCGTACAACACGGTGTTCAATACAACTCGGTTTGTGTGCATTGTCAATACAAAAATAGCGGTCGATCCAAAAAAGGAGCGGTACCGCGGGGAGCTGAAAAGAGGACACTGAAGTTCGACGGCGATATTTTTGCACTGAAACTTCGAATTGAAAAGGGAACAACAGCATTTGATAGTGCTGGATTTTCTCAATCACGTAGGTCAAGTTTTTACGTGAATTTCAGTGTTAAATATTCTCATCAGGCAAATAAAAATTAGGCGGTCGATGAGTAGTAGGACCAACCCTACAGTATAAATCCCAAAGTCTGAGCTCGTTTGCTCGTTTTGTGAATGCAACTCTTGTTTGTTAAAAGTTACATTGTATTTATTTGTGCTTTTACTGAGATGGTAACAATTTGTGTCGCTAACCGAACTCCAAAGAGCTCAGCACACTCACTATACACAAAACAAAGCAAAATGCAGACAACCACACGTCTTTAGTCTGGTTGATTTCTTCATGGACTAAAATCTCTTCATGAGAGCCAGTCAGATCGAAATCGAGTCAAATCGAGTAAAAATAACGAGTTGATATGGATGGAACAAGTCTTTGTCAAAGTCTAGAATGAGACCAATCGGGTCGTATCGAAAGAAATGCCTTTACGTCAGGAAAGCTTATCCATACTGATTTGAGGTTCTTGATTGGAAATAGTAAGTGCTGGTCGTCATTTTAGCATTGATTGTTGTGGTCCGGTGTGTAAGTACCCTATACTGCTGCACAGCGAACGTGGCAAGTCATTTTTAACAGACGAATGTGCTTCCTGTAACATTGTGTGTCACCATGTCCTGTGGTATGTTTACATTCTATGACTACTCTGGTGCGTACGTCTGAACATAACTGTGTGTGTGCTTACCTGTTTGTATTATGATGTGTTTGTTGTTTGTTGTTGTTGTTTTTTATCAGCGATTTTGTTACATGTCTTCTGAGGGAGATTTTTGCTTGTCTAGGTTTTACCTTTAGCTACACGTATCCCTTTCTTTCTCGGAATATTATTGCTGTGGTTCGCCTGTGGATGGCGTTTTTCAATAAGATGTTTATTGCTTGTTAATGCGTCATTTTCCTTGTCCGATTGTTATCTGTTTACGTGTGTCATGTACGATTTTTTTCCCCTTTGGTTTGTGCTTGGTTCCCATTTGTCTGTTATTTAGGTGATCTACCACTTGGTCTACTTCCACATAGCCTAATAGCCATTTTAGTCTCAACATGGTCTAATCCTATTTTGTCTACCACCAGTTCGTCTAATGACAATTTTAGTCCAATTGCCACTGAGCCTCATTACCAGTTGGTCTACTTCCAGATGGGCTATACCCACTTCGGCTAATACCTACAGATTATTAGACCAAACAGCAAAAAGTCCGAAGAGACAAAACTGTAATTACACCATTTGGTCATTAGACGAAACAATAAGTAGCCAAACTGAGCATTAGACAAAGTGAGGAGTAGACCAAACGGGCATTAGACGAAATTGATAGTAGACCAAATGGCCTAAATTCACGAAGGTGGTACAATCTTTGTCCATGGTTTAAACTATGGATAAAGACCGTTGTGTAGTTTTGTATGGCGCGAAGTGTCGCATGGCCTATTTCGTTACGAAATCAGTCATTTCGTCGACGAAATGTTAACACTTGGCGCCCCATACAAAATTATCGTCTTTATCCATGGTTTAACCATGGACAAAAATTGTACCACCTTCGTGAATTCGGGCCAATGAGTTTAGCCATGGTGGGGTTAGACGAATTGTGAAGTAGACCATCTGATAGTAGACCAAGTGGCAACAAACCGTTGTTATTTGCGGGTTACTGCCCTCACCTCAGAGCGCATAACGAAGACCCGGATGAGGCAAGCTTCGTCCGTCCCCGCCCCTTTCATGGCCTTATGGAGTTTGTCAACGTAGTATTCCACGGGACCGTTGATGAATCGCACTAGAGGGACGAGACAGGGAGTGTGATGGAAGAGAGCACACTTGACGAATTCACGTGTCATCAAAGAAGATATTACCGGCAGCCTATCAATAGTAGCTACCAGCATTCTAGTAGTAATATGTAGCCAAAGGGTGTGGAAAATGATAATGATTGATGTGAAACGCAATGCCCCGACATGAATTTTACGGGCAGAATCCTTTCCTGTCCTAACTTATGCAGCCATGAATATGAAACAACAAATCTCAGCGATCATTAAAAGTCAACTGATGATCAGTAAAATGATCTGTGATGGGGAAACTTAATCTAGAAGTAAATCAAATTTAGTACAAATAGAATTTATGCAAACAAACATTTGGCATATGAAATGGAGAAAAAAAAAAACGCTGGACAGACGGACAGACAGACAAACAGACAAACAGTCAGTGAGGAATTCAGACGGACAGATCATCCCACCGCCCGATCAACCGACCGACCGACCGACCGACCGATAGGCAGGCAGGAAGGCAGGCAACAAGATATACACACATACATAGAAAGAGAGCCACATACAGACAGACAAAACAGACAGACAGACAGACGGCGAGAGACCCATACAGACAAAGAGAAACGGACGGACAGACAGACATACAGAAGAATGAAGATGAGGCTAAAGATCACCCTAGGGTGACAGGTGTGTATCTTACCGATGTTGAGGTACCCCGTCTTTACGTTTCCGGACATCTCACTCTTAATGGCGTCCACGATCGAGGTCCCTGTCAGCTAAAGGGTTACATGAGAATAATGACGTCATAACTTCCGTTTACCAATGACGAAATATTGAATTCAAAGTCACATGGCTTATGTGTACTTCCTTTACGTGTATCATGAATGTATGTGTGAATGCTTGTTATGCACATTTGTGATTCATCGCTACAGAATAGGTTAACAAAGTTTGTCGTTCCGATTTTGTGTTCGTTTCATCTTCTATTTTTTTTTCAGATGATAATTAATCTTTAGTCAAGTCACTTTGTTTTTCACCTTGATGTTTCATGTTTTTGATGCAGAACAAACAGGGGAGTGTTATCATCAAGCTCGCGAAACTGACAAGAGCCCACGGCTGCCATACTTATTGGAAAAACACACACACAAAAAAGTAAACACACGAAAAACTCTAATTACCATCATCTACTCTCTGACAAAGATCGATTCTTATGTACACGAAGTTATCAGTGCATGAGGAATGATTGCTATCGTGCATGCATTGAACCTGACATTATCAATGAAAATGATTAATTATACGATAAATCCAACCGCTGTTCCTACATGTCCTATATTGTGTCATGCCGTTGTTTCCGAAACTTACCGAGCCGTAAGCCGCGAAAACCTGCCGAAGATGTTCGACACTCCGTCCGACGATAATCCGCTGGAATTCGGATTCGTCCGTGCCAAACTGGGCAGCTCCCGCCTGATAGAGGGAGACAAACACACAGCGAGGGGAATAATAAGTATGTCCATCAGGTTAGCCAGCTTTTCTCATGGAAACTCTGAATAATTAGCTTACATGCTAGAGGCAGAGTTACAAGGAATCTATCTATAAACAAGATATAGCATTCTCTTCACTTAGTGTTTCTGTCATCAAACATAGACCTACGTGACCCGAAATACATGAAAGGTATGACATATTGCTTCTCAATCCTTGGTTGACAACCGAGGTATAACAGCAGGCGAAGGGGGAAAAAAAAGATCCATAATTTCGTATTTCACCAGGTTGAGGTATCAGAACATTGATAAAGGTGGATCGCTACTTTGAATCCTAATCAGATTTTATTCTCATCAATTCACTGTGTTAGAAATAGTCATTAATTAGCCACAAGTGAGAAATTACAAGCAGACAGAAAAATCACGTGACCATAAAGTGACGTCACTATAAAAAGCATACTACATAATGCCAGCATCGAAACTTTTACTCCCGATCCTGAGTTGATGAATTTTACTCGTTTCTTTCTTAATGTTTTCGACTGCTTGCATTTTAACTAAGCTTTCTTGTCGGACTCAACACTATTGACTGCCGGCTGGCACTGCATGACTTTGCGTGGATTTCAGCGAATCCACTCTATCTTTTGTTTTGATTACGTTCAATTCACTGCAGCGGATGACTGCAACCTATGGACATACACAGGGAATAAGTCCCTGTGTGACTGCAACCTATGGAGATACACAGGGAATAAGTCCCTGTGTGACTGCAACCTATGGAGATACACAGGGAATAAGTCCCTGTGTGACTGCAACCTATGGAAATACACAGGGAATAGTCCCTGTGTGACTGCAACCTATGGAAATACAGAGGGAATAAGTCCCTGGAAGGACTATTCCCTCTTATCTCTTCTTCCCCATCCCCTCACCAGCGCCCTTCAGTAAGAATCACCCGTACGGTGAACATGTTGGACAATGACATCAGGAAGATGGGAGAAGGAGGGGGGGGGGGTCTAGAGAAGACTATTAATGATTATCCTTTGGGTTAATAATCTGATCTGATTTGATTTGATTTTACATATTCTCTGTATGGCATCTGAGACTCATTCACAATTTTTTAAAGCAATATAATCAAACATAATAATATACATACATTATGATACTCACTATAACTAGTTTTTACAATGTCAGTATGTTCAGCATGTTACACATGCATCTGAGATGTGATTACAGTTCATGTGTTATGAATTACCATACAGAACGGTCTACTGACGGTTGCCAATAAGCTATGAGCATGACCTTTGGCAACCTAATCTGAACGATATTGCTCTGATTTCTCAATTATTTCGACATGATAGTTTTTTATTGTTGTGTTCTATCTTCCTAAAAAAGACAATATGAATTTATATGTATATTAATATATATTATACATGTATATAAAAGTTGTTTGGTTTTTTTGTCCTTGTTGCATCCGCAGGAGCGAATCCAGGAATTCCGTAAAGAGGGCGGGGGAGGGGGTTATTTCCGGTGCTACTTCAGGGTTTCATCTTATAATTTCTTTTGTTAAAAAATAAAAAATAAAAAAGGGGGGGCGGGGCACTGGGGGGCGCATGGTGCGCCCTCTCTGGATCCGCCACTGATCCGTAAATGATCACTCTTTGTTTCTTACATCGTAGAGGGCTTTGGCGTCGGCCTGGACTTTGGTGGGGTCTACATCACTCTCATCCCGGGCTCCCTACAGGCAGGTAAAAATGAAATGGAGATAAAAACATTTTCTCGCATATTATCGGAAGCCCACTAAAAGGAGAGAAGAATACGACATTAACACATACACAAAAAATACATTTTGTGAAAAATGAAAGATAGACTGTAGTAGAAATTTATCATGCGACAGTATACATTATCAAGAGTTATTCATTTGGTACATGTATAAGGTTTGGGTTGCCATACAGCTAACACAGCCGTGTGAAAGGTAATCAAAGAAGAATATAACTGGTAATTTGATTGTTTAAAATTTGAAGAGTTTGTTTGCAAAAACCGATAAGTCCATATTTGTCAAATGGAGATATTTGCGATTAAAGGTCAAGAAAAATAAAGAGAATAATAAGAAAATTTTTGCTTCTTTTGACCATAACTTCAAAAATATACCTTTATATGTAGTGACCAATATATCATTTAAAAGGTATTATTTTGTACTTTATGACAGATATCGTATTTCAAAATCTTCACAAATGGACTTATCGGTTTTTGCAAACAAACCCTTCATTTGTAGCAGATAAAAAATGTCCACATACCACCGAGAGTCCAACCAAAAGTCGCTTAAGGTCCCCGCTGGTTTCACCCTTCAAATCACTCTCGAGGTCACCAAACTTTGCTGCAGTCACAACAACAATAACAAACGAACATGATAGGGAGACATTTTTCCCCATTTTTGTGATTTAAAAAAACAAACAAACAAACAAACAAACCTCCTAAACTATAGACCATGGAAATATTCATGTCGCATTATGACAAAGCAGAGTTTGTACAAAAATACCCTTTGAATATGGATTATTCATTTGGCAGGGGACTCTGGGCCCCGTTTCATAAAACGTGTTATCACTTAACAAGTTGCGATAGTTGTTACAAGCTACTGAAATCCTTGAATCTGATTGGCTGAGAAAAAAAATTGTCATAGAAATGTAGCAGTTGGTACTGATGACAAGTTTTATGAAACGGGACTCTGGTCCATCAATGTCAACCCTGCAGAGGCTATATATCCTGGATTAAAAGGAACATGTTATCATGATAACTATTATTATATTCTGAAGAGAAATAATAAAAAATAAAAAATAATAAATGATAAATATTATCAAACTCGCATGTATTCCCATAATCAACAGTGAAAAAAAAAAAAAAAAAAACGTTATCAGTTTTGGATCTTTTGAGCAAGTTTCACTAATTTTGTTTTGCTATGGCTGGTCTACTAGACCTTAAAAAAAAATCAAGTAGTTATATAAACCCCCACACACAAACACACACACACACACACACGCACACACACACACACACACACGTACACACATAAATACTCAAACACGTATTTGTATACACATAGTGTGTATTACAATTTTTTTCTAGGAATTGTGTCTATTTTTTTCTGTCTCTGAACAAGATTTCGTCTACATCTTAATCATTGTTAAATCCTAAAAGACGATTATTTTCATTCTTACCTGTCTTGTAGGCCTTCTTGATCTCAGCAATTTGCTGTCATTATGAGAACAAAAAGAAAAAAATAATAAAAACAAACTCGAGCAATGAAAAAAAAATCAACTAACAACTAAGGTTTGATGATGTAACGAAGTATGTAAAAATCATTAACATCCGCTTTCACACACATAAAAAAAAATATGTAAAACAAAGGGATTACACACTACTTTGGTGTTTGGTAGTCCTCAAGAAAAAAAAGAAACAGATTCTCAACAACGAATAAAATCAGCTCAGTGCAAATCGTCTTAAATGGGAGTTAGTCGTGTCATTTGGCAATGGACAAGTTTCGTACCTAATGGTTACACTGTGTCAATGCTAAAATAATTTTCTTGTGATCCCTGTTGAAGCAGACAGAAAAACTGTCACCTTAGCTTTTTAATGCAATATCACCATTTGTTCAGTTTAACGTCGAAAAGGTAAAGACAGAATTATAATAAACGCCTCAAACGTAAATCATTTGAGACTATCAGTAAGCATGATTATTCCTATGTAGGGAAGTGACGTCATCTGACGCCATAATACTTGTGTTATTTGATTTCAGATGCATAGTGGTTACGGAATTGGATTTTACACAGATCAATAGTTAAACTTAAACCAGATTATGAAGTTGTGGAATTTGATTTTACACATATCAATGGTCGAGCTGAAACCCCCTTTGTTTTGAATTATGACGCTCCTTAAATTTCATAATCTGGTTGGTGCTTTCACCTTTTTTTATCATTGTTTCAGTGCCAAAGGGTTCAAAATGTTTGATATTAAAGGGCAAGTCCACCTATACAGACATGTGAATTCAGTGAATGCAGCAATATTAATAGAACATCAGTGAAGTTTGAGGAAAATCAGATAATCCGTTCAAAACTTATAAATTTTTGAAGTTTCTGCTCAGTCATTGTTGGATGAGAAGACAGCTTATGATGTTACATGTGTAGAACGCTATCAAGAAAATATAAAGAAAATTTAACATATTTTCACTTTTCTCGCATAGCAAAAGAACACTGGACTTGTCTCTTTCAGAAGGCAGGGAGAATAATAAAACGAAGTGGAGGAGATGTAAACTTTTTTTTTTCAAAAATCAAAAAATTTTGTGAAGTTCTCTTTATATTTTCCTCATATCGTGCTAGGCATATATGATATCATATACACTGTATAGTAGTCTTCTCATCCAGCAGTGAATGCGCGGATATTTTTAAAATTCACCCTTTTTGAACGAATTGTCCGATTTTCTGCAGACTTTCAGTGATGTGTTCTAATAATATTGCTGCATTCACTTAATACACACGTATATGAAAGTGGACTTGTCCTTTAATATACCAGGCGACTCACCGCGTTGTTTCGGGCACACAGGATTTCTAGAATAGCGTCCTCGTCAGTTCCCAGACCCTGCATGCGTGTGCGTTCGTGTAGAGAGAGAGAGAGAGAGAGAGAGGGGGGGGGGGGGTAGAGAAGGATCGGAAGCAAGTTGACGTGAGTGACGCAGTCACAGGACTCAGCCCAGAATGCAATTTGATATATTCTCAATCTTAATCTCCTTCCTTTAATACCACCATTTCAAAATAAATCAACAAGATACATGATTGTAAGGAAATGTGGAACATAAATACAACCAAGCCTGTCAATGTCAACTAAGAAATAGCATGATGGCGGATATCCTAGAAGAATCAGTTGTTTTAAAAATGTGTCTCTGTACATATATTCAATATATATATATATATATATATATATATATATATATATATATATATATATATATATATATACATATACATATATATGTATATAATTACGTAGAAAAAATATACCAAACGATATATAGATATACAATGTATGATAACTCGTTTAGTCTGCAAGCGGCCTATATCTATAGAATCAAGCGGGCAATCTGACAAGCAATTCGACAAGCAATTTCATGTAATATACATGCACTCACCAAGAGCTTAATTATCGCATGACAAGCCACTGATGACGCATGACATTATTTGTTTCTAACCCATGAAGCTAGATGACCATCACGACTCTCCGACCAAGTAATATCTCGCCCTAAAAGTGACTCATAACTGTACTCGGCATCCTAAGCAAACTAAAACCCTAACCCACACACATTCCGTGTTCCGTATATTCCTGCTCTTGTATCGCCCAATTTGATCAAATTGATAAGATCCGCACTGATATTAGAGTTCGTTTTTTTTTACCTCACATTGACTCTGGTTAAAGGCATCCCTAACCTCTTCTGCTCCCATAAAAAAAGAACTACTTAACAAAAAACAAACAAACAAACAAACAAACAAACCGTAAACCAACAACAACGAAGCAAGTCATTGTACTGATAGGCAGACTGCATATGACAAATCTATGGATATCTCTTGAAAGCTGATCATCAGGCGACAATGAGTTCATGTAGCCTGATTCTACTCTAGAGTAAACACATTTCAGTGTTTGGATTTCGCTTTGTGTTTATTGACTGATGCTATGTACATAGAAATATGTATTCATTTCTACAGACTTCAGGCTTCATTAGGTACTGTTGTGGAAGAGGACAGAAAAAAGTCATTACCATTAAATGATATGAAGTGGAGAATTTTCTGACTTTTTCGAATATCCTTCCTCTCAATCATCATTCGATAAATCATTCTAGAATAATACTTTAAATGCTGATATTATGTGTGTACGTTCGTTTGTGTTTGTGAATTAATTGAATCAAATGAACGATGATGCTTTACAAGACTACTAAACAAGTAAACAACTCATTCAGCCCCCCCCCCCCCCCAGTTCAGGGACTTGGTAGAATGACAAGAAAATGCCTTGTCTAGAGGCACAACCACTAATGTCACGGAACTCGAACCATAGATATCGTGATTAAGAGTCCGTAGATTTATCCACACAACCCACACCATCTTCTTTTAGGTTCCTACCATACCTTCATGGCCTTCTTCAGACACCGTGCGTCGTACATGGCGGGCGGGGTCCATCAGACCAACGATCACGTCCTTCGAAGTCGCCGCTGAGCTCGCTCTTCAGATCATCGATCAGATCCTATGAAACAAGAAGAAAAAATAGTGATGGTCATTCAGTGTTCGTTCTGCAAACCGGTATCTTCTAGAACTCGCGGGTTCTTCCCTGCTGGAAAGAACACAGTGTTACAGTGTGAAACACAATGTGCAGCACAGTGTGGACACATTGTGAACACAGTGTAAACACATTGTGAACACAGTGTTGAGCACATTGTGAACACAGTGGTGAGCACATTGTGAACACAGTGTGAGCACATTGTGAACACAGTGTGAGCACATTGTGAACACAGTGTAAACACATTGTGAACACAGTGTAAACACATTGTGAACACAGTGTGAGCACATTGTGAACACAGTGTAAAACACATTGTGAACACAGTGTGAAATCCTCTTCACACTGTCTATTCGAGCGTTTTAGCAGTGCGAACAAATTGTGAATCACCAATACACAGCGTAAATCATCAATTCACAGTGTGAAACAGAACATTGAATGTGAATACCCGGTGAAAAACCACACCACAGTGTAAAATAATCTCACAGTGTGATAATAATCTTCACATTGTTAAAGGGATGGTACAGTATTGGTGAGATGAGAATTGGGCTATTAACTTTTTGCGAGATACCAAGAAAACACTTATGATATAGTACAGAGCATATACCATTTTAAGAGGAATTCAAAGTTTATTTCATGAAAATCGGGTTTGGAATGACTGAAACATCCAAAAACAAAGAAAAAACAAAGCGATCATAATAAAGTGTGGGTCCCACACTTTATTAGAATCGCTCTTTTTTGGATATCTCAGCAATTTCAAAACCAATTTTCATCAAATAAACGTTGAATTCCTCAAAGAATTACATGCTCTTTCATATTTCATAAGAGGTTTCTCATTATCTCACCAAAAAATGTTAGAAACCTGAAATAGGTCTCAACCAAAACTGTACGATCCCTTTAAATTCGAGCGTTTTCACACAGTCGACTACGTGAACACAGAGTGAGCACACTGTGGGGCACTGTGTTCTTTCTAGCAGGGTTTGTTTGTTTTAGTACTGTTTGTAACTGTTGGTAGGTGATGGACGAAGAGATCTGGCATTGGTCAAGTTACTGACAATACTGGTCATACAAAAGGCGGTTCTTTATCATATCCCTGCAAGTCATATTTGATCGTAGGCCTACAGTAAATGGGTCGGTCATTTTAGGTCACAAAGGCTATGTGTAATAGGTCATAATATGAGTCAATATTACCCATGCGGAATCGTCTGGTTTGGTTTGGTCGCTGCGCTGGTTGGTGTTATTGTTATTTGTTGTGTAATGAAAGCTGACCTGGGAGCGGTACTTGTCAAGAAGTTGCCACAATTGATTTCAATGAAAAATAATGATGGGGATAAAACTTGAAGACGGTTCATAGTTGATGGGTCCTTTAATCCTGGTCCCATTTTTGTTCTTGCATGCATGGGTATTGCTCATTTGGTCTAACGAGGCATTATCCTCCTACGGATCATTTCTGTCTGGCGCCATCACTGATCCATTGTGTACACGAGTCGTTTTGGATCATAACGAGATTACTGTCATTTTGTACTTCCGTGTGATGAATCGTTTAGGCAAACTTTTCATTTACACAGATTTCGGGGCGCGCCTTTTCCGGCGTAGATGTTGGTATAGCTCATCATATAAGGAGTCAGATAAGGACGGGTGGCAGGTGTGGAGTGAACGCTCTGACCTTGACGTTGACCCCTATCAGTCCTTCGTGCTCCGACCGATCAGATGGGGGCTTTACTTCGTGTGAGATTACTAAAATGGAGACTTGTTTAGCTGGAAGTCGTCGTACAAAATATTCTCTACACGTTTCACGTTCATCTCGTATTCAGTATTACTGCAGTATTATGTAGTTTTCTTCACCCGTCTCCTTTTCCTCCTTTTCTTCTTCTTCTTATCCACTGTCTTTATTTTTTTTTTTTCATTTTCTTATTCGCATTATTATGCTAATTATGATTGTTATTGTTAATCATCATCAATACCAAGTACTAGTACTACTACTTTTATCTCTACCGTTATCACAATCATGTTCTTATGATTCATTTTATGACTAATCCCGGGGTTTTTTTTCCCCTAAATGAAATGAGTCAGCTGATTTTGGGATATGAACTTAACTTTTCGCTATATGTATTGTCTAAATGCACTACACAACACACACATACACACACACACACACACACAAATTAATTGGCTTGGGGTTCTCTGTCACGATGTAAGAGCCCTTTAGGAGCCTCTTGTAGCTACATTGTCACTTGTTGAGACCTACCCTCCCAAAAGCAGTCTTGTAAGCCTTGATCTCCTGGCGCTGTGCGTTGCTACGGTAACAGAGGACGCTGATGATGGCCTTCTCATTGGTACCTTGAGAAAAAAGGAAAGAGAACAAGACCGAGAGAGATTTTAGGATTATAGTTAAATATATACATACATATATATATATCACTGCTGATTCATACATATTGGGACTATTATAAGGTAATAGCATTTTGATTTCCTTTGAAGTAAAAGTAAAACAAGGTTGCTTACACCTCTAAATAACTTGTGTTTGAAAACTCCTGAATAGGACATACTCTGCATTTGAATCACATGTACAATACCCGATGAATCGTAGTCTGGTTTTCATACCGCTGCCTGTATGAATTAGCTTCCAAGAATATTAACGCCCTCTTGCGACGAAAGAGGTAGGAGGTTGAGGTGGATCGTCCAGCAGATGCCTTCAGCAAAGGTGGCGACTTCGTACTGCTGCTGACGATGCATTGATTGTGGAAGGGACTACAGTTGGCAAAATGTCTGGAAACCAGACTACATGAGTCATGATTACCTCGTAGATCTTCCACAGCAAGACGGGGGGGGGGGGGGGGGGGGGAGAAAGAAGGAAGAAGAAAAGAAAGAAAGAAGGAAGGAAAAGAACAAGTAGCTCCTGAAGTTATTTTTTCTATGTGTTTCTTTATGATGGTTATGTACAATGCACAGTACACCACTGAAAAGCCTCAGCAACTGTTGTGAAAGAGATTCAGTTGATTCAATTGTACTTTATTTGTTGAAATAAGTGATATAAGAGCGAAAACATTCGACACCTTTTGTGCAAAACAGAATTGAGGGTTCCACATTCGTGGTACTGTTATTTAGCTCAAACCTTGAGAGTCATTATTATACCAGTTATACTCGAGAAGAATGAAATACAGAAAAGAAACATTCACCATTTTTCGTTCTCTGGACAAACACTTCCTCGCGGGATTGTGAGAAATGTCATTAAAACTCTTTTAATTGGTGTATGTTTCGATGGTGATGTGAGAGTTAACTGCTAAGCTATAATGCACTCATAGGCTGAGCTATATTGGTGGACTACGCTCGGAACTTATAGTTGCCGAGAGTTCTAATGCGTGTGTGGTTGTGTGTTTAATTATGATTTTATGGAGTAGAATACGATAATACATAATTATGTAAGATTAGATGACAGTTTCTGATATCAGAGGAAAACAGATTATTCTGTTAGTTTGTCATTGTGTGCTATGATTTGTCTTTGTCATGTCTTGATCTTACTATGTACATGCCTTGAATACATTAGATAATTGAAATTGAAAGAATAATTTAAGGTCAGATGAATATAAGGGATATCAAATTTCCTTTCTGACTGCTGCCCACCACAGCTATATACCCGTAACCTATATGTACTTAATTTAATTATCACTTTGATTTTGCTATTTTGTTTTCACTGTATACCTGATATGTTAGTGATTGTATTCTATATGTCGATGTATGTGTTTGTTTTATTCTATGTTTCTTGCTTCGGTGAAATGAAGACATCCTTCCTCTTCTCTTTCAATCATTCCAACTCCCCCCCCCCCCCCCTCACCATCATCATTATGTACCAATATCTTAACCAGAAGTGACGACAAAATTCTATTATTGATGATTATTCAATCAATTTTCATTACAACATATTTGTTACCCCAAGGTTCCACAATTATGTTTTCTCAATTTACTTTGTTTTGATTATGCAACCTTATTCTCTGTTACCAAAGAAAGTAAAATGTTTATGTTCTTTTCGATAAATGAAATAAAGTTTGAATTGAATTGAATTGAATTATTCAATCATTAAAATTTTCACCCCCTGCGTCTCCAGCATGTCAATTGCTAAGAACTTTCACACTCAAACCCAGGTCATAAAGAGAGATCCTGGGCTTCGTTAGACTCAATTGACTTGTAATCATCTTCGGTTAGAGAAAAAAAAACCCATCTATAGATAGATCAGATAGATATATTGCATATATAGTTAGATAGATAGACAAATAGATAGATAGATAGATAGATAGATAGATAGATAGATAGATAGATAGATAGATAGATAGAGAGGGAGATGGAGACAGCCAGTTTATATCAGTTGCCCAATAATGGAAGAGTTAACGAGATACATAGCATAAAAACGCCTTATAGAACAAAACAAAACAAAACAAAACAAAACAAAAGAAAAGAAAACAACAGATTTTGTTTTTCTTACCAAGTCCTTTCATAGCTTTTCTCAAGGCTTGTGCATCCACGTCCTTGTCGAAATGTGGCAAAGGGACAATCGTTGGCTGCGTGGGGAAGAGACAAAGATGAAATAATAATATGATAGTATTGTCATGAATATGCATTTGTACAAAGTGGGTGTGGCCTAGCTGTTCGGCCCACGACGTTGAAAAAGCGATGGATCGAGAATGGGACAGTGCCACTTGAGGCGAGGAAAGAATAAAGTTTTCCTGCTACTTCAAGTTTGATATCACTGGTGGTGGTGATTTGTTTTGTTGTCAGAATGTGTGACATGTTGTACCACCAGATTTCCCTCCCTTCCGTAATAGTATTCATAATCATGTACCTTGTCACCCAACCTGTATCACCCGCTTCGTATATATTCAGTCTTGCCTGGTAGTCAGGTCGCTTAATGTCAAAATTTGGGCTTACCGTTACAGGGCGGATAAAAGCACCAAATTTGGAGAGGTGATCCCCGACGACCTTCTCATTAATATTACAGTAGGAGCCCTCTGGAATTTTTTGATTTTTGGGGTGAAAATGCTGAATTTCGTTTCTTTATATTCATGATAGATATATACCGCATTTGCGTAACTAAGGGAATATGACAACATATAAGTTAAGATCTATTTTAAATTGATTGATTTTTCATGGAACTGAAAACATAAACCCAAAGTTGAGACCATGATCAACATCAAAGTATTTGAAACATGGAGTTGGTGGAATTAATTACTGATCAAAATGTAATATACATAACATTATATACCGATCAAATATATGTATACGGTTTAGATAGACAGAAAGTAGTTTTTGAAATAAACAGTTTTCCTACTCAGTGGCGGATCCATGCAGGTGGGGGCGCAACGCCCCTTTCTATTTTTTTTTGTTAAAACAAAAGAAATAAAAAGAAAAAAATAAAGGGGGAGGGCATGCGCCCCTTTAATTTTGTAAAGGCGTCCCTTCCCCCTTACGGAATTCCTGGATCCGCCCCTGCTACTCCCATGCTCTGAGACTCTGAGACTCACTTTACATTGAAATTATTTTGCAGTGCAGTGCAATTTATTTGTGGATACAGTGCACTCCTGTTATAACGAACGCGGTAATATTTTTCGTTCCCTTAGAACGAAGTAAGAAATCAGGTCCCAAAACTATCATCTTTCTTTCTATACTTTATTGTTCGGTTACAACGAAATTTCGATATAACAGAAAAAAAAAAACTGCCGGTCCCGACGACGTTTGTTATAACGAGGGTGCATTGTACTGTCTTCATATGGAAACACTGGACTACCGTCATAAATCTAGCAAGCTCTAAATTCCATGAAATTGGATGGCCATCGAATAATCAACTATTACTTAAACCAGAAACAGCCACATTACGGACATCTTAGAAACCACTGGTGAGGGTGTTAGACTACATTCAGCTACTGCTTTCTTCCTGTGCCACCGACACGTGTCTCAGCAACCAGTTGGCAACAGAAAATTTCTCTTCTGAGATTATGGGTGATCTTTATCTTTTACCAGGAATTTTACTGATAATTATACAGAAAGACAGAAAGATAGGTCTTGTCATGGTTATGCTGGCCATAATCTATATTTGTGTTAAAGATGGTTTAAAGTTTCGTGTGCTGACTTTGGCTGAGGGAGGTTTGTTTTGCAGAATGTTTCATAAATAGACGAAAGGAACTAACTGACAAGCATAGTCGCTTTACAAGGAACTGTATAATGTCCTTTTCCAGAGGATTATCTTCATCATGTAGGCCCCCTACATGTGCTTTCTGCTGTAACATCCCAACGCGACATACGTGTACATACGGATACATGTACTAAGAGATCAACTTTCACCAGAAAATGTCTTTGCTGCCAAATACATGACACCATACTCCAATGATGCGATGTAACATCCCAACGCGACATACGTGTGCATAGAGATCAATTTTCACCAGAAAATGTCTTTGCTGCCAAATACATGACACCATTACACCAATGATGCGATGGAATTCAAAGGTTTATACAATAAGTGGATTAAATTCCAATACTTTTGCTTTTCAGAATGTGATCCATCTTGGTATTTAAATGGGATCGTTGTGTGATTTGCCAGCAAGACACCATTGAACCCTTAAAGTGTCTCTTGAAGAGTTCAAGGGCAAGTGGTGACGAGACAGAGGCCTATATAGTCATTTCTGTCCAATGCCGAGCAGTTCAAGCCATGAATGCTGTTCAAGTTGAATTCTGTTCGGGGAGTGAAGAAACTGTTGAAAGCTTTGTTACACACTCAGCTCAATGGCATAAACCTTGCCATTTGAAATTCAATAATTCTAAACTGGAGAAGGCAGAGAAGAAGAGAGTCCACACCCCAGATGAAGATCAGGAAAGGCCCACTAAGCGCAGAGTATTAGATTTTCAAAAATGTTTCTTCTGTGAAAAAGGAGCAGAGGGTGGAGGATGTCCTCCATGAAGTGTCAACATTCGACGCTTATAAAAATATCCGTGACATGATCACAGAGCTCAATAACACCTTACTAATGGCCAGAATAGTTGGAGGAGATCTCATTGCAATGGAAGTAGAACATCATTGACAATAAATGTCTCGTCAAGTTCAGAAATAGATATCGCAGTCACACTCGCAAGGCAGGCCAGACGCCAGAAAACATAGATGAGGGCTCCTATTCTAATGTTGTTTCATGATCCTCAAGGAATCCGTGCGCCAAATTTGATGCTTTTATCCGCCGTGTATAGAGCAAAACAGAAAAAAAAGCAAGCAAAAGAACAAGCGAACAACCATTTTTTTAAGGGGGGGGGGGGGGTCATACCCCCCAGCAGTTTAGAGACATTACGCAAGAATATAAACAATGCTCCTACCGTAATGTAAAAATTCAGGTTCTAAACCGAAATGAAACTATATATTGTCAGCGTAACACCCATACAATGACATGAAAAGTGAGGGGTTTGCCATAAGTGTCGGCCATTTTGGAATTTGATCCTTTTATGTGTGTGCGTGCTTAAAAATTCCAGGAGGGCTCTTACTCTAATATTAGTTACGTTCAGACGGCAGGCCCTAACCTCGAGGTTAGGAAACCTCGAGGTTTAGCTCTTGCCCCCTAACTAGTCCTTAACAAAGAATCCGTGTGCCAAATTTCATGTTTTTACCCGCCGTGTAACGGTATAATTTCACTAAGCTACCTGACTATAGATTGAATGGTTTCCTTAATTTTCTTACTCAATTTCCATACATAACCTCGTAACAAAGGCTGTTACTGATAAATATGGTCCACAGTGAAACGATTGCCACCGCGGGACGAATTGACAGGATAATTCAAAAACTGAAGCGCAAGATTTCTCGGGATTTGCATCTCGATGATGATCGTGATAAACAGTGGAATTTTTGTGTCCACACGGGC
Source organism: Diadema setosum (assembly GCA_033980235.1). Lineage (NCBI taxonomy): Eukaryota > Metazoa > Echinodermata > Echinoidea > Diadematoida > Diadematidae > Diadema > Diadema setosum. Next base: position 3,899,061 of record CM067078.1, on the reverse strand, counting down.
AAAAATCTAGAGATTTTGATGGTAATGCAAATAACGAGTTTTCAATCCCATGTAGAAACCGGCCTCTTCATTTCAAACACATTTCGCACATCGTAGTTGATGCTACGTCGGGTAAGTCTTTTAAGGTTGGCTAGGTAATTTCAGTTGCTCGAAATTTCAATTCATTTTAAACGCGGCCCATGAGTCAACAGTAAGCACACAATATCTCATATTAAAGTTTAACATCATTTGATATAAATACGGGCATTTTCAACACTTTTAAAGTAAATGTAACAGGGTAATGGTATTCAATGCCTTTTTGAAGAAGTCTTTATTTCCAACGTGAAATTCAGCAAGCTCTGAACTACCATGTAAATATATTCAGGTCAAGGGTTATATTAAAATAATGCATAACATAGATTTTCTATCCATATACCGGGAACACATCACACAACCTATAAAACAATTTATGGTCATGATGGTTGTACACAAAATTCTAATGCATTGTTTGAGGTGTTCTGGCTGAGTGGACAAGAGCGTTCGTCTCTGAATGACATAAGCGCGGTGGTATAGGCTTGTAGCTCCACGGTATGAGTTCATGGGTTCGAACCTAAGCGAAGCCAGACACGTTTGCCCTACGCAAGGCACTTTATCCACATTACTGCTCTTCACTCAGGAGAAACATGGGTACCCAGTAAGATGAGAATGTCTATGTTGGTTGATAAGCATGTGATCGCCTGTCATTAGCAGCGGAGAGTGAGCACTATCAGTGCTGGTTGGAAATAATGTATCCAGTGACCGGGGCAATAGTATAGTTTGTAAAGCGCATTGAAATTCTTTACAAATTCTACAATGCGCTATATAAAAGCTAAGCTGTTGTTATTAGACAAGGGAACTCAAAACGCATTCCACCTCACAGGTGCGACAAAAATAACTGGCACGAAGGTTACACAATAAATTCTTGGGATTCTTCGTTGAGGGCGTAAACATTCCACATACCAAGAAGACATGGAGAGACTGATTTCAAGTGACATTAACAATTCACTCCGTTCTTGATTGTTACGTTATTGTTTCTCTTTTTTTTTCTTAAAATCAATTATATTGTTATCACAGCGAGCCTGGTGTCTACTGTGTTTTTGTATGCTTGCGTGTGTGCGTTCGTGCTTGTGTGTGTGAGTGTTTTTTTTTTTTTTTTATTATTTCAAAATTTCAAATTTCCTGAATCTTTCACTGAATATTCAACAAATCTGTTTGTCTTTGTTGAATGTGCGTAGGTCTTATATATATTTTTGAGTAATCCTCACCAATGTCACATTACTTTTTTTTTTCTGTTATATCACATTATTGTATAGATCTGATGCAAGAAACGGAAGGAAGGGCGATAATTTTATGACGTATCTCCTTTAATTGGCTTGTTTGTTAGCTCTTTGTGAACTTTCGCATTGTGGCAGCCGCCACAAGTCGTGACTTTGCGATGCGATTTCCGATTTCTTTGCGATTTCTATGTGATCTATCAACCGATGTGTTGCTCTCTCCCTCTTTCCCCCTCTCTAGGGCTCACATCCATAAATATTTCCCCATAGGGATGTGTGTTAAAAATCAAATTTCAAAAAAAAAAATTGTAAAATAGCTGGGAGAAATGAGGTGTTTCAGCTTTACTAACCTGGATAAGTGAGATATACCCTTTCATCCATCAAATTTTCAGGTTGGATTCTTCAGCCCAAATTCTGTCCAGGGGTCCGCAAAGCCAGACTACGAGTTCTTGTCACTCCAAAACTCACCTATTTTCCGTACAAGTACCCAATGAAATAGTCCCCTCAAATTCCATCAGAAAAGCTTTCATCTTCCAACCAAAATGTAGTTTGTAGAGGAATTAATACTCAATATCTACAGCTATTCAATTTTTTGCCAGACTACATCATTGATTTTTAATCAATTTTTTTTTTTCATTTATTTTGATGTCTTTGGTACGAATTTGTGAAGGGGTCTGGGATATTCCATAGCATTTACGGGTGTGAGCCCTCTATCTATCTATCTATTTATCTATTTCAATCTTGGTTTGCGTTGGTTTTATTTCCCGTCATAAAAAGGCATACAAATGAAATAACTTTACAAATATAAAGAGTTTACAGAAATACAATGTTATACAAACATATATACAAATAAGAGAAAATTAATATCATTAAACAGTAAGAGTATGAGTTTACAGACAGAGAACCTAAACGATAATAACAAAGACAGGGTATTAAATAGATGAGATGGAAAAAGGGCTGGAAAACCCATATTCAGCGACACTATTGTACAGTCACTGGTCTTCCATGGGGACCAGAAGAAGAAGAAGAAAAAGAAGAAGAAGAAAAAAAGAAACATGATAGAAAAAAGGGGGAGGAAAGGGGGTTATATCGTCTGGTAATAACAATAATGATATTCAATAAAATTATCTTCTTATTCAAATTGAAGATCGGTATACAAATCAAAATAATCATTGATTATACAAACATCATACATAAATTTTTTTTTGAATTGTTCATAAAAACACCATTAAATCTTATTCAGTGTAATTATTTAACAATAATCGCTTAAATGTTACAATTGTTGGGCAGTTACGAATACAAATAGGAAGACTATTATGCAACTTTATACCTCCATAAAAAAATGTGCGTTTACAACTATTTGTTCGAGGTTTTGGTAAAGGAAGATTATTATATCGAAAATGATAGGGTTTATCAATATATGATAATCTACATCTATTTCAATCTACTTAATCTCTCTGTCAATATCTATCTATCTATCTATCTATCTATCTATCTATCTCTCTATCTATCTATCTATCTATCTATCTATCTATCTATCTATCTATCTATCTATCTTTATCCATCTAGATATAGATCTAAATAATATGTATGGACTGGCATATTTCCATTCGAATTTAGTTTTATGGACATTATCCTTCGGTGGATACAGTTCAGTGATTTCAAATGTAGCTGAGCCATTCAAGTTCCCTTTGATTTCTCATGTTTGTTTTTCTTTGTTTTTGCAAAATGAAACGACAAAGGAAAAGAATGCTTTCCCAGATATTAGTATTGCATTTTTTTTTTTCACACGTAGTAAAATGGTATACCTCGTTAAAGAAAATAATTGAGGGGGCGAGATTAGAGGGTGTGTTTGTTTGTGTTTTTTTTTTTTTTTTTTTCAGGGGAAAATAACATTTCATATGGTCTGCGATCTAGCCTCTAAACAAGAGTGCTAATCGAGGGCCACGTATATGGGTTACCAAACACAGACAAGAAGTACCTACATACATGATACAATAGCAGCTCAAAATGAAAGAACATGGCAATCTCATTTCATTTATTTCCACATTAAAAACAACAATCATTACATTTCAAGTCATAGTATAAACATATTCATTGTGGGGGACCAATTAAAGCCTTTCAGGCTTGTTGGGAATAGGCCCCAAAGTAAATACAAGACTTTCTCAACTTACAATATATAGGTACAAAATATATGGACACAAGTGGTTCACAATCAAAGCAGGATGAAGAAGGAAAAAAAAAAGAAAAGAGTAAAATACTGGCAGAATATACAAAACCATGTTGCTATTACATACGGAAAGTGCGTCTAAAATTGTTTCTGAACTGCTGTAATGATTTGCAGTTTTTCAGTTCCTTTGGTAAAGTATTCCACAAAATGGGACCTTGGTAAAAAATTGTTGACTTGGCTAATTCGGTTCGGTAGAGGGGAGGATGAAAATTTTGTTGGTTTCTTGTATTATAAGAATGAATACTGCTGTTGAGATGAAAACATAGTTGTAAGGGGGCTGGTAGTGCACCAAATAAATACTGTTGCATAAAAATTCCTGTTTGGAAGCAGATTATATCTTGAATTGGTAATATATTCATTTTTTGGAATAATGCAGAAGTTTGTGACAAATAGTGTGAGTGAGTTATGATACGAATAGCTTTCTTTTGCAACAAATGAATACGTTTCACATTCTTTTTAGTTGAATGGCCCCAGACGAGAGTACAATAACTCAAATGAGATGAAATGAAAGAATGATATAACAATTTCAACACGTGCTTAGGTAGAAATTTCAGTTTTCGCAATATACCAATATTTCTCGACAGTGTGTTACAGAGCATATTAACATGGCTATTCCAAGACAGTTTATCATCCAACATAACACCCAAAAACTTTGTATTTGTTACACGTTTGATCATATCACTATTATAATATAAAACAAAATTATCAGTACACTCACGAGTCCCAAATATCATAAAATTAGTTTTTCCTGCATTCAGTATTAACTTATTTGCCTGCATCCATGAATCTAATTTCTTCAATTCTATATTCATATTGTCAAACAATAATGATAGATCATTGTTACGCATAGAAATATTTGTATCATCAGCAAACAATATATAATTTAACAATTGGGAACAGTTTGGTAAATCATTTATGTAAATCAAAAAGAGAAGAGGGCCAAGAATGGAACCTTGAGGGACTCCACACTTTACAACCTTATAATCCGATTTCAAACCTTCTATTACAGTATATTGCTGTCGATTATGCAAATAACTTTCAAACCACTTTAAAGCCACACCCCGTATACCATAATGATTAAGCTTATGCAATAAAATATCATGATCAATAGAGTCAAAGGCTTTTGACAGGTCAATGAAGACAGATAAAGTAAATTCTTTGTTTTCAATCCCTTGGATGATATTTTGCATAAATTCTAATACTGCGGAAGAAGTGGAATGCCCGTTTCTGAAACCATACTGATTTGGAATGAGTGTATTGGAATCTTGAAGAAATGCGGTAACTCTATTGTAAATGCATCTTTCAAATATCTTAGCAAATGTATTAAGAATAGATATGGGACGATAATTACTCATGATACTTCTATCACCTTTTTTATATATTGGGATTACACGTGCAATTTTCATATTATTTGGGACTATACCAGTTGATAAACTTATATTGAAAATGTCACACAATGTTCTCACAATAAATGGTATAACTTGTTTCACAACCCGGATACTTATAAAATCAGATCCTGCACTAGTGTTATTTTTCATCTCAGAAACAATAGATAGAATTTCACCACATGTGATAGGCTTAAAGAATATTGATGAATACACAGGGGTGCTTAAGAAGGATATAAACTCACCATCATCTTTAAAACCTTGATTCATTGACAAATTATGACCAATGGTTGAAAAATAATCGTTGAACACATTTGAGATTTCAGCTTTATCTGTGACCAACTCATTATCTATCTTTATTCCATGTGAACTTATATTTCTATTCTCATTATTTTTTATGAGCCCATTTACACATTGCCATATTTTCCGAATATCATTCTTCACAATATCAAATTTATCAGAATAATATTTACATTTTGCTTTTTTCAACTCATTCGTAACATAATTTCTAAATTGCTTATAAACATTTCTACGGTATTGAGTTGGATTTCTCAAATACTTCTTATACAAAACAGATCTTTTCCGACATAGCTTCTGCAAGTGAAAAGTCATCCAAGCTTTCTTATTCTTCCTTTTACATTTATATTCCTTTAATGGAAAACACTTATTATATATATCTGTTATCTCTTGCACATAATTATCATAAGATTCATTCACTTCATTTGTGATTTCTACTGATATACACTGACTTTCAACACAAAATTTATGAAGAGTTTCATTGTTGATGCATCTTGTGCTAAAACAAATTTCAGAGTCCTCCTTTGGAGGTAACAATTCAGCCATAATAACAAAGACCGGGAGGTGGTCACTAACGTCACAAACAAGTATACCAGGTGTATAATAAGTATCTGTGTTGAGGAATATATTGTCTAAAGTAGTTCTACTTTTGTTTGTAATACGAGTTGGGGAGCTTATGACTGGATAAAATGAAAAACATGTCATACAATCAAAGAAGGCATCAACACTTGGGTTCTGAGTAATTTGAGATAGGTCAATATTAAAATCTCCCATAATACAGCAATCAAACTTATGAATATCAATTTCATCAAACACTTGCATTATTTCATCAACAAAACCATAAATGGAAGCATGTGGTGGACGATAAATTATTCCAATTAATCTGTTCTTGCCTTTACGTGGTATTTCTATAAATAAACATTCAAAATTATTGTACTCTTTAGTCAAATCTAGTCTCACAACATATCGAACAGATTTAAGGATATACACTCCAGTTCCACCTCCTCGTCCATGAATTCTATCATTATTTTCAAAAACATAGTCTTGCAGTTGATACATTTGTAGAGGAGATGACTTTGTTAACCATGTTTCTGTCAATCCTATTATTTCAAATTTATATTTCAAAGTATTAATATATGACTCAAAACTCTCAAAGTTTTTTGCAATACTGCGGCAATTAAAATGAACAAAAGAATGATGCTGATATAACTGATCAAATTTATGATTAAATTCATTCATAGTATAATACTGTTTGAATACATTTTCATCCAAATCTTTATTTTTCAATAATTCTAACAGATCAGAGTTGTGAGTGTTGCACTGTTTGTAATCACTTGTGACATACTCAAAGAATGAAGCACATACATCATAATACTCTTCATTTTCTGCGGTATGATTAAATGGAAAAATATTACCAACACAATTAATGCAAATCAATCTTTCTTTACTTTTATCACACGAAAATTCAGATAAGCTCAGATTCAACAATCCTTCATCAAGAATTGAATCGCAGTTATAACATAAAAAGGTTGTCATGGTGGAGATTCCAAATCCTTACATGGAATAATCTGATCCCACGTAAATACGTGTATGATATGTGTACCGTGGCGCACAAAGAAATGGTAGAATGTACTATATGTGCCAGAGTATAGAGAAGAAGTAGGGACAGGACAATGAGATATATCAACGGAGACATCAAGATTCATACCAGAAATTAAAATACCACAAAACAGTAAACATTTGTACAATACAGGTGAGGAGATAGCATTGAAAAACAACATTGCAATCAAAATAGCAATTGGTTTTGGTCGTTGAAGGAACATACATTTCCAGGGTAGCATAATTATTGCATAGAATGAATGTGTAAGCACAAAGCCTACGCTGTACAACATTTAAACATTATATTTATATCAACACAGTTTCTTCTCTTATAATCTAAGGTATCATAATTGTGATAATATCTGACAAACATATGGATTACAATTTATGCAAATCTTCTTCACTGTTGATCACTTTTGTGATGGACTTCCCCCCAGTTGCCGGCAGTAATGCGATGACACGTCCATTTGAGGTCCATGCTTGAGTGACTTTTGGGTGCCCACGCGTCTGTTTGAAGAGTCTTTGGTTTTTCAGGGTAAGGTCCTCCACGATGATGATTCCCGACCCCTTGAGCACTTTTCGTTTTCGGAGGATTTCACTGCGCTTTCTGTAGGATGCGAGCTTGACGATTATAGGGCGAGGTGCGGTTGGTCGAGACTGGTTTGGGCGGGTCGTTGTATGTTGAGAAGGTGTATATTGTCTTCCTGTCCTGTGAGACCTGTCGATATCGTTGACATCGAATGTGATACCCAGTTTGGCTGACATTACATTGCAAATCACAGCGTCTGTGTCTTCATCTCTTTTCTCCTCGATTCCTAGTACTCTAATACAAGATCTGCGAGAGTACTGTTCCATTTTGTTGAGGTCATTTTCAAGAGCAGTGATGGCATTGTTTTGTGAAGATGTGATTTGAGACAGTTTGACTATTTCTCGATCCTTTTTCTCCACCTCAGATTGCAGGTCAAGGATTTTACCCTCCATGTTTTCAACTTGCTGCACAAGGGCAGACATCTTGTTTTCAACAGCTTTGCTTACAACAGCTGAGACAAGTTGAGTGAATTCATCATTCTTGAATAGCTCTTTTATCACTTGGGCTGTTACATTAGCTGTCAGCCTTGTTTGCAGTCCTACTGTACCTGCTGATGCATTCGACATTGTCCAAAGATGTGGTACTTAGAATGCAGTGTAAACAGATGAAATAAGCTTGCACAGATAGACAAAAGTAGTCAAGGGCAGTAAACCTCAGCCGAGATCAAAGAATGTACAGGCAGCCGGTAACAACAAAGAGGTGTTAGAATGCAGGCTGTCCGAAATGATACATCACCTGGATATGGAGGGCAGAGTGTTCCTCGGTAGTGACGGTGGTTCTCATAGAGAGAGCTCACTCCCGCAAAATTCCATGTGTTGGACTAAGAGGGACAAGATGTGCATCGAAGTCATCTCTGTTCAAAAACTGTTCCTGGAAAGTTGCTCCTAAAACGACGGCTCCATGGATCCTACATGATTCACATCATCAGGAAGTGCACAGTGCTCACTTCTACAGTGTTAAATGAACCCTGGATGTTGTTTTTATGTAGAATAACTGGAGTCTGACAGAGCTCTGACAAATGAGCACCTTCTTCACTCTAATCAAGGAAGATGAACAATTTGCCTCATCGAGAAAACCACATCAATTATCGAGCTTACTCTATTATAGTGCAAGAGTGAAATATGAATCTGATCTACCCCAGCATCCCCCCAACAAAGAATGACAAACAGAATAGAATGAACAAGAATATACTCAATCGTGACATGAGATTCTAGTCGTTTTTGAGAGATTTGTACGGGATAGGTCGAAAGAACGACTACGTTTCAACCATTAATATGCAGACAAGAGATATTATTGTTTTAAAAGTCGCCATATAAATGCACGTCTAGACAGTGAAATCCGCAATTAGAAACATAATATTAAAATAGAAATACGCAAATATCCATTAAATGTCCGCTGGAGTCTCGAAGTGTGATCTCGTCGTGGTTTATTAAAAAGGAAACGCGTGCGTTGATCTCAACATGGCACTGATCATTTTGTTCAAAATAAACTATCATCGTATCCAAGCCGAACGATGCACCTCGAGTTATAGCCATCCAGTGACAACCCGAAGCATTCACAGGAGAGAGAAATGAAGATATTGAAGCTGTTCTTAAAGTTCTTAACGCTTAATAATTGGCATAAAGGGGGGGGGGGGGGGTTTCATGAAGGGTTTTGTCGGATTTTTTTTTTCTGACAAGTTTTCAGTCAATCAGATGCAAGGATTTGAATAGCTTATAGCTGTTTGTCAGAAAAAAAAAATCAAACAAAACGCTTCATATGAAATGCCTAAATCTGCATTTCGCTTGGAAAACATGCCGTGCCTTGCTGATCAGTAATCCATGTGATATAGGGCCTATAACTTTGTATGGAGTGTTCTAACACTCAAATCTTTGATGAAAGAAGTCAAACTATCTATACTTCTTTCCTTTCCCCTTTTATCATTTTGTCTGCTGTCCGATGTCTGCGCATTTCGCTTCTCGCGTCTTTTTTTTTTTTGCTTTATTCGTTTTAAAAGGTTGCAAGCAAATCAATTTAGCTAAATGCCTTGACTGATAGCCTTTCTATATTTAATATTTATCTTTACCGCCTATATACACATTATAAATCCACTATGGAGACAAAAATACTTCGTAACTAAATGAAGAGTTTGTTTGCAAAAACCGATAAGTCCATATTTGCCGAATGGAGATATTTGCGATTAAAGGTCAAGAAAAATAAAAAGAATAATAAGAAAATTTTTGTTTCTTTTGACCATAACTTCAAAAATATACTTTTATATGCAGTGACCAATATGTCATTTAAAAGGTATTATTTTGTACTTTATGACAGAGACCGTACTTCAAAATCTTCAAAAATGGACTTATCGGTTTTTGCGAACAAACTCTTCTGTTACCAACAATGTGGACATGTGTTCAATGCCAGTGCAGAAACTAATCAAATATTAGTCTATATCAAATTACATCAAAATCAAATCAATCAAAAGGTCTGCCAGTTAAAAAGATGATTAATCAATTTTACGCAGTCATCAGAATCCCTTGTAGGCAAACCTCATAATTCCCCCAGTATTCTCAAGTCGAATTCCATTCTTTATTCAAGTTAATAATCTCCCCCTCTAAAAATGATAAAGGACAATCAGATAAACAGAATGGTGAGATTGCATTAACATCAGACCAAATACTAGATTATGGTATAAAATCTTAAAGTTTCACATGCTTTCAACGAAGACCGAATCAAACTGGCGGTTATGTCACCAACTTACATCTCTTATATCTCCACAAAATTAGCACATAATCATCTGTGTGTGTGTGTTTTCTTGAATGACGATCTAAGAAATAAAATCGTTTCTAATTCATTCCTTGAGTCGTTATAGACATATATAGGGTATTGCAAATCAAAAACAACAATGATGATACCAAAAACTTATGTTTTCCTTCTTGAATCAATGTAAAAAAAGTGGCATTTATAGTGAAAATTTGTGTGCAGGTAACCTGATGCCGCATCACCACCTAATCATACTTGTTTGCATATTTTTGTGCATGGTTGCTATAATTATACATACTAATATCGCAGCTGTTTGACGGAAACGTGTGAAACCACAAAGTTTCATAACTGTTTTCGTATATCAGTAAGAGTTCTACTATGAGTACACCTCGACATTTTTGTTCATTTCATTCCACTCTATTTGTTAAACCTAAACTGTTTAGCATAGTGTGGAAACGTAGTCGCTTATACTTTCTATAGTCCCAAGCTCTGTCATGTCCTAGTGATGTTTTCGCAACACTTTATGTCTCCATTCTCACGTGAGTTATTGCTAAACAGTTTTTAGGACTGTCAAAAGGAAGATCACTTACTCGAAACATCACACGACTTCCTATTGTTTTTCACCATAATTTACGGTCACGCATGATTGAATCAGCCAAACAAAGCCGCAATTTTGTTGATACCATTAAAAGGCATTGAAAGTAGGTAATAACGCAAGTGATGTGGTGGACTGATAGTCTTTGCTCAAGACAACCTCTTCAGTGTCAGCACTAATATTAGTGTCAAGATTCTTCTCTACTGGGATGATCGATTATGCACAAAGCGACCAAAGATATAGGCCTTAACTCATTTACACCAGGTGTTTGACACTGTAGTCGGTCAGTAAAAAGAGATCAGAGCTTGGTAGGCAAAGGGTTAAAGGGATGGTACAGTATTGCCGGAGATGAGAATTGGGCTTTTAAAGGTCCAGTTTACCTTTGGGAGCGGTGATTGTATCACAAAACATCCTACCATATAAATTTTTCGCAATAAAGCTTAAAATATAAGGAGATATCAGTATTTTTCTTGATAAACCATAACGGTTTAGTCTGGAAACATTTTTATTATAACTATTGTTCACATTTTGTATATTTAACAATACTTAGCATCGATAATATTGATTCAATTTTTACAGTGGTTGTTTCTATCCCTAACTCACATTTTAAAACATCTTAAAGCACTAATGCTGGGTTTTTGTTTCATCTGCAAATGGTAAATCATGCCTTTAACTTTTTGCGAGATAACAAGAAAACACTTATGATATAGTACAGAGCATACCATTTTAAGAGGAATTTAAGGTTTATTTGATAAAAATCGGGCTTGGCATTACTGATACAGCCAAAAACAAAGTAAAACAAAGCGATCGTAAAAAAGTGTGGGTCCCACACTTATTAGAATCGCTCTGTTTTGGATATCTCAGCCATTGTTTTGGATATCTCAGCCATTTCAATACCAATTTTCATCAAATAAACGTTGAATTCCACATGGAATTACATGCTCTGTCATAATTATTTCATAAGAGGTTTCTCATTATCTCACCCAAAAATGTTAGAAACCTAAAATTAGGTCTCAACCAAAACTATACGATCCCTTTAAGACAAATCGAGGGAGATGTCATGAACCAGACCAACACAAACACGTAAATCTCTTTATGGAAATAGAAATATAATGATTTAGCCAACTATGCAGAGCCATCGGATGATTATTATCTTTTAGAAGATCATAGGCCCATTGTTGTGCTAGGCAAACACACATTCACACCCACGCAACTCACACGAACACACATTCACGCGCATCAAAATAGTTGCAATCAAATTGTGAGTGCGTTACAAACACAATACAACATAAAGCACGATTATGATAATGGCTCCACTAATAATTGCTTCAGTCCAATGCATGCATTCACTTCCTCTTTCGTGTTCTTCGCCCGTTTTAGAACAGCTTGGCTTGACAGTTCCAGCAGTAGAGTTCCTTACAGAAATCGCTTGCCTTGAGAAACTATGAGAATAGAATCAGAATTACTGAGCTAAAGCAAATTTGTAGGGGAGCACACACCAAAGGCGAACTGTCGAAATTATGTACAACAACAAGAAGCTAGCAAACAAACAAAGAGTGTGGAAACAATGTGGTTTAGTGGACGCTCCTCTGGACTCTGAAACAGTGGGTCCAGAATTCGAGTCCTGCCGGGAGCCAGTACCTCATCATGGACAAGCAGCAATAGGCCTAAGCTTTACCTCTAAATGGATCAGCTGGCTACGTCTGTGTGGTATACAATCATAACTACAGGCTACTGTGTCCTGAAAATTTTCGAAGATGTAGCTGCCATATTTGATTTGCAAAATATCATCATGTTTCATTTTAACTATTCAGTGCTGATCATGGCTGTATCTTGTGATGTACCCACCCCTCCCCCCCCCCCCCACACACATACACACAATCTGCGTCTCGTATAAAACCATAATGCTATGGTACTGAAATTTCTATTTGCTAACACTATAGGGAGGTTACACCCCCCTTCCCCCCCTCCAAATAAACCCCCCCAAAACAAAAACAAAAACAAAAACAAATATATATATATATATATATATATATATATATATATATGAAGGGTTTGTTTGCAAAAACCGATAAGTCCATTTTTGAAGATTTTGAAGTACGATCTCTGTCATAAAGTACAAAATAAAACCTTTTGAATGATATATTGATCACTACATATAAAGGTATATTCTTAAAGTTATGGTCAAAAGAAGCAACAATTTTCTTGTTATTATCTTTGTTTTTCTTGACCTTTAATCGCAAATATTTCCATTTGGCAAATATGGACTTATCCGTTTTTGCAAACAAACTCTTCATATATATATATATATATATATATATATATATATATATATATATATATATATATATATATATCTAGATCAAACAACATCGTTGCCAAGGCACAGGGCAGACTTGCTATCCATTTGAGATTGTTTTGACAATCGATTCACAAATGATCATGTACACAGCATGTATTACTTTAGCCGATATACTTTTCTTCAAACTAATGTATGTTCTATTTTCGTTCTACGTGGACAAGTAGGCGACCTTCTCCAGGGACCGTTTCCCAATCGGATTTTGAGGTTATACCGAAAGGTCACAAGAACTGCTCCTGAAATTTCCTTCAAGCGAAATTTATAGTAGACGGTTTCTGTATTCATCAGTTGTGTAGCCATCTTTGTCTGAGATAGGGTGAATAGCTCATAAAACCCATATTTATTTATTCATTTATTTATTTATTTACTATAATAATAATAATGATGATGATGATGATAAAAATAATAATGATAATTGTCACAGGGGACTTTCCTCTGAATGTGGGGAACGAAAGTCCTCCCTGCGACTGGGATCTTTTCTATAGTCAAAGGTTGACTTTCTCTAAATGCAGCAGATTGTTAGCAGACCATTCACTCAATCAACTCTTTCACTTGTGCAACTACAGTGCCTCGAAATAAGTAGCCAATCACACAGTGTTCTTACAATGTAACAAGCAATAAGATTTATTATACTCGTCTCAAATTATGGTCGTTTAAAATAAAATAGTACAGTGTACAAACTTGAATACAGATATCCAATTCTACTTGTCTTGAGCTTGGTTACTCTGCTCGTTGGTTTATTCTAGAAGCTCCCGTGCTTGGTTGCTCTAGGTTGTCGACGATGCCCTGCCTGAGGTAGCGGGTCGTCTCCCCTTCCTTCTGGTCCTCTCTGGAACCTTAAACTTGGTCCTCGCTGGAACCCTAAACGATGGCTCTCTCTCTGGAACCCTAAACACCAACAGTTGTTGGTGTTTACACTCGAATCCTCCTAGATTCTCTTCTGGACGGTCAGGCTGTCCAAGCCGAAATGCAACAATCCCTGAATCACACTGATTCCAAATAACACTCTGCTACTCTCTAACTTCGCAATCTCGAAGTAACGTAGCCTGGTCCCGAGTGTTCCGCAAATAATGTGGCATCTGAATTTCATGCCCAAACACTGCATATTTATACATTTGTTGGACCATAGGTCTCCATGTAAAATTAATCAAATGAAGTCAAGTGACTTCCTAGAAAGTTTTCATAGAAGTCCTGCCCCCTTTTCTTATTGGTTGGCGTTTTCTGTCTGTCAAAACTTTCCTGAATATCTCATTTTGCATTGGTCAAGTCTCTGCTTGACGTCATCACTTCCTGTCCACGGAAACCAAAATTCTTTGAAGTGGTCCTGTTTTGACCTAGCTAGAAACTTGTGTTTGACGTCGTGAATGACGTCCACATACCAGTTAGTATGAGGCATACTACCAGGGATACCCTTTCCTCGTATTTTGACGTCATGTAGGGTTTACTCATCCCCAAAACATTTAATTCCAAATCACTCTCTTTTACTTTGATTGTGCATCGCAACATCTCCTTATATGGTTATTTTGATGCAAGCTTTTGTCTTTAAAGCTGCACTTCTTTTGTAACCATTGCGAGAACATCAATTTCTTACATGAGCTACCTAATAAACAGTAGTACAATGAGACAAATTATTACGTGACAAATACAAAATATGTCATATCCTGACAATAATAATAATAATAATAATAATAATAATAATAATGATAACGACAATAATTGTTATAATTATTGTTGTTATCATTATTAAATTATTATTACTATTATTATTATCATCATCATCATTATTATTCATTTATTTATCATTATTTCATTTATTTACTTATTTATTTATTTAAGCTTGTTAAAGTCCATGTAGGACTTATTTATATCCAAATTTTCCTATACGGTGTCAATGCTAATGAGAATAAGAAGAATAGAAATCAATACAAAAACAAGTATCTTTAATTATTTCATATATTATATAGTGTACACTACACAGGGTATGACATCTAAACGAACGGTAGGGGAAAGATTGAATAAAAACGTATAGGTATACACACGGCAGCTTTGGATAACCTTTGCGATGGAAAAAGGAACTCCCTGTTATACGGGGATGAAGATGTCAGGTTTATCCGGTATATCGGTTACTATGGCAGCCACAAAATAAGTACCTCGGGGTCACAAGACTGGAAAATCCCCATGTGTAGAATCTCTCTTATGTCTTGCAATGTACATCACTCTATGAATTTCTTATATAGCAATGACCATCATGTAGGCGTAATTAAGGATAATGATGGTAATAGGACTAGGTATATATCCATACAAATAAGTCACAAATTGAAAGAGAATGGGCTTGATATCAAATTTCTTGATTTCCAGAGCAGAGCAAGAAAAAAATGTTTTGAAACGTTTCATGCACAGTACTAATGAGTACGTGACGTCATAATCAGCTGATTATAAACAAGACTAATCACGGAACATAACCTGAATTATAAATGCAAAAAATGGTTTTGTTCACATCTGGTCATGTTATTCTGCAGCTGTATTTTCCCATCTTTAGTTTTCATTCCATTTATGTATTTCGTCTTCTACTGGGTTAACGACATTGACACCAATTATTTTATACGTCCGATTCTTAATGAGACTAATCTCGGTTGAAACAATCAATAGTAATGGAAACAATCAATAATTCTAAAAACAACAAAGATAGCATTCATCATGTGTTCATGTGTATCCCTCTGATTTCTTTTTTTTTTTCTATTCTAATTTCAAAGAGTTAGCAGATTTCCACGTCTTGCGTCTGTCTCATTGTTCTTGAACTTTGGCTCTTCATTAGGAAAAGAAGTTTTCGTTTTGCACGTAAGATTGATGGTGAGTTATTGCCATCGATTTGCGTCAGATGACCTTTCGATAATCAGAATGACATCATATTGAGAACTCCTTGGGAATGCGTCAAAGCACATTTCTCATTTTCTTCTTTTTTTTTTTTCCTGCCTGACATGTCCCGAAGACAACAAGACTCATGCAGGTAAAGCCCGTTGAAGACTACCATTATCTATGATATTCAAGGCGGGGGAGTAAACCGAGTGTCGATGTAACAACTGCAGATATGAACGGCGTGGTGTTGTCATGATAAACGACAGAAAACGGAACCATACTCCATTAAATTATATCGCATTGCCATTTTAGATTATTCTCTCTTTTTTTTTGCGGGGGAAAGATCAAGAAAATCTTTGGACAATAATTCGTCGCGATTTGCACGCTGAGAGAACATTGAGAAACCAAAGGCTAATTCTAATCCAATATTTGCAGATCCTATTTGCAATCTAGGCAATGTAAATGATATTGACTTTTTTGGAGGCATAGCCTTCCTGGTTTGTTCTGTGCTACTGGTTGGAAAATATTCTAGTAAAGCAGCCAAGCAAATATACTTGGCGTTTTGTTTATTGAGGGAGGGCGCAATAAATCGGCTTTAAATAACTGCTATAACTGCAAAGCTCATTTGATTTTTATTCATTTGAGGAAGCAAATGTGTGCCGTGTGACGACGTTGTGTGGTATTTTTTTTTTTTTTTTGGCCATTTTATTAATACAGGGCCCTTCCACGCGATTTGGAGCCGACGGCCTTTTTCGTGGCATGAAATTTTCGAATTACGAATTGCGAATTGCGAATTACCACTGGCGTTCAATGCATTACAGTGTAGAAACGAAATTTCGCGTGAATTTATTTTCACGAATCTTGGCGCTCGCGAAATTCGCGAAATTAAAGTGCACGCGAACATTCTTCGATTTACATTAGGCCTACAGTTGCTGCTGTGGGATTTGTAATATACGTTGTTTTCGACCACGCATGCATTCACGCACGTGTTTTGTGTTGTTTTTTGGCGCAAAAAATCAATATAATCTACCACCTCCCTGTTTGTGCAACATGACCATTGTCTTTGCACCTGGAAATAGAGGTATTGTCATTGTGTGAAGTGTGTGTGTGTGTGGGGGGGGGGGGGGGTGAGATATTTCATGGATACAGAGCGAGAATTTTATATTCTTCAAAACCATAAACATGAATAATATGCCTATAGGGAAATGGAGCTTCATTTTCGACATGGCTTGAAAAGTGGTGGAATTCTTGGGTTTGACCCTTTTTCCTTACCTATATACACTGACATTATAGTCCTGAATTCTACATACACAGCATAATATTATCATTGTGTGTGAGTGTGGCTACATGTATTTTGTTGTACGCCAGATGGGCAGAAAAGGGAAGTAATTCTTGCAAAACTCCACGGAGAAACCTAACAATCATTCCTTGGTCGAGTACTCTTCGTATCCAATCCCCCCTTTTCTCTCTGATCATTCGTATAAATATCTACCTTTTGTCATTTCAAAGTTCCTGCAGCCGTAAAAGTCAACAATCCATGGTGAGTGCTCTTAAAGAATTTGCTGGGCTAGCGATCATGCCGAACAGCGATTGTAACACAAAAAGTAACAACACCCTTGACACACTTGACTCTCCGCCGTAGTATAGGCCCATCGAATACATATAAACACCACATTCTTCCATGTTCTGGCGTGGAAGGATGGATAAGTAAATATCACGTAGGGCTATATATAAGGGATGGTTCGTAAACCCATTTGGTAGTAAAAGCATGCCGGAAATATTACTTGGTATCATATTTGCCGACTGTCGTACAAACAGCAGCGAGACGCGACTCCATTGTAAACCGAGTCATTGACCACGCAGGGCAAGCTATTCATGGCAAGTTTTGGTTTTGCTCACTATCAGTGTTCATGTATGTGTGGAGGCTCCAATATAGAATGGCGTATATAGACGATTTTAACTTAAATGCATGTAGTATCAATTGGCAAATGAATCGGATATTGATTACCTTCTTTTAAAGCAAATGAAAGGATCAGTCGACTGACAGATTTGACATAAAACCGACCCTCTCTCATCACGCCATTTCGAGAGTGAAAATGAGTCTCCTGTCTAGCAGCTTTTGCAGTAAGCTGAAGTACCTCTCTTGATCATACTACACTAACCACTGATAAGTTACCCACTGGAGATGGAAATAGCTTTTAAAGAAAATGGTCACCCCCCCCCCAAAAAAAAAAGATATAAAGAGTCAAACTATTATGCTTTATGTGTTTATTGGTCATGTGTTATTTCCAAATCAAATATTGACACGAAGGAACAATGAAAACATATAATATGCATAATAAGGTGTCCCATACTAGGGGCACAAGTTGGGATGGCCTAACTCTGTCTGGATAGATCAATGATTTGAATATAGCTGTTCGTTTTCGATATAACAGCAGTGGCAGATTCAGAGGGGGGCGCACCGGGCACCCCCCCCCCCCTTATAAGTTTTATTAAAACAAATGAAATAAATAGAAAGGGGGGTGTGTGCGCCCCCTACTTTAATTTTGCAAAGGCGCCTCCTCTTTACGGAATTCCTGGATCCGACCCACAGAACTCAGTTCTGTGATCCGACCCCGTAACAGGGAGTATGATTGCGCACTCTCTGGACTGACCTACACTGTACAGACAACAGCAGCGATTACACAGGACACTGTTGCATACCGGTGACCCCGTGTATAAGCTGTCAGTGTCGGTAGCAGAATCCACATGCGTAACGATTATAAAACAAATTCGTCACCGTTTTCCTTTGTATCAAATTTATGTCCACACCCGCTTTTCTTTTCTTTCTTTTTTTTTTTTTACAACATGCAGGCTGGAGGCCAGTGGACGTGGTGTAGCGAATGAGGCTGTCGACTTGTAAACCGTGGATTCGGGGTTCAATATACTAATAGAGCAGCCCTACGTGTACACTGGTGTGACTGGGTCAAATAGCGGGTTCGTATGAGGGAACGCAACTGATACGATAGAGGCTATAACTTATCTACCACGATCAAATCAAACCATACTTCTATCATCCGTACTACTTTTATTTATCATCAGCAACACAAACCACGCAATGAAAAGTCACTGGAATTACAATGTCAGTGCTCACAATCACTACAATGCATTATTCACAGTCGTGAAGACTAATTCGCCTAAGTGGCATTATAAACAACTATTGGAAGTAGGAACTCGTACAATTCTCGAGGTATAAGATTTTGGTCCAAGAGCGATGTAAAATGACGATTTAATTCTGTCAGTTCTCATTCTATTTCTTAAAACACACGCACACACACACACACACACACACACACACACACATGCTACCCATGTCAATCACTGATCAATTAGCAAATTAACGAGTATTAAAGGCTTTGTTAAAGTCTGGCTTCGCAAGTCCCGGCCAAAAACGATCAGCTGTTGTTGACTAGTGACTAGTCTGGGACGAATCATTCACTTTGTGCTTCCTATAAGAGGGTACAGCGTTTCCCGGGTGTCGGCTGTAGCCATTTTTTACGGGTTTATGCACCCAGAACATTGCTGAAGAAATTTTTATCAACTTCAGAAAGCAGAGATTTTCAACCCCAAATTGACTACCGAGAGTTTTGAACAGTTAACGAACATAATTTGAAAGACAGATTCACAAATTAATTAAATTGCCTGAAGATAAGGCTAACACACACACTTTCCCAGTACCCTCGCTGGGGAATGGAATGGGCGTGGCACTTCAAAGAGAAAAATAACGTGTTGTTGATACGAGGGGTTGCGAGCGAAGTAACTATCTAGCCTTGCCACAGTTTAATACATACATTACCCTCCGTTCGGAGTACCAGCAGACTTTCAAACAGACTGCTATGTTGAACCAAAAAGTTAATAACGTCTTACCGTTGATCTGACAGCCATGGTGTGTTTTCTGGTGGTGGGGTATTTGCTGAAAATCTGACAACAGAGTGACAACGCGGCAGGACTCTTCAGGCAGTATGACCAGAGAGGTACTAGGCACTGTTTGTGTTCTCTGAGCTAGGCTGTGCACACTGGAACAGTGGGTCACTGAACAGTGGAGAGGCGTTGAAGCGCTGTAGCCTCTATAGTCTTCACTTTCAGTCCTTGGTAGGCAATGCACATCGCCGACAAATCACAAGTCTGCACACATTATTGTTTTGATAATGCTCATAGTGTGAGGGGATAGGGAGAGCATTAAGGCGGAAAATGAGGCTGCAAGTCTCAATTCTGGTCTGAGTCACACATCCTTCTCTATGGTTACAAAGTTCGGAAATGGATGTGGAAATGACAAAAGGTGAAAGGTCCTGAATATCAAGAAAATACTTTGCGATGACATTTTGAATGAGAAGAAGTTCCTTGATCGTATTACCTGTGACCACAAAATCTTGTAACGTGATTCCACGCAGTGATTTGTATGTGGGAGTGGGTGTGTGGTGTATGCGTGTTTTATAATGCAAATTCATGCTTTCATGTGCATCGTATTATAATCCGCTGTCGCCCATCTTTGAGACTCAAAGGGAGGCATGCTAATACACTACATATTTCGAGTGTGACAGAAGTTTGTTCTCAATAGATTAGGCGGGAAAAACCGGGAAAAATTCTTTACCGACGAAAGATCTATGAGGCACTATTATCATGAACAGGATTGGTGGATATGTGGGACATACATTGATGACATGTAAATAATCATATCTGATGTATCTGATGTATCTGATGTAACGGAAGTAAGCAGAAATAAATCAAATCAAATCAATACAAATGTGATTTTCTGTATTATTGCATGAAGTGTAAAATGGCCTATGTTTTATAAAAGCAGCATAGCAAAGATTTCATCAAGATTTTGTGATATATGACCCAATTTATTGATTCCCTCCAAACGTACCTTGCCTTTAGGCGTATTATTCATCATCTATTTTTCTGATTTTTCAGACATGGGGTAATGGAAATTGATATAAAATCTTTTTCTGCCGCACAACAACCACCAGTATTATGGTCTATCGTGTGAATTATACACATGAGGAGTTCCATCACAAAACGAACTAA
Source organism: Diadema setosum (assembly GCA_033980235.1). Taxonomy (NCBI): domain Eukaryota; kingdom Metazoa; phylum Echinodermata; class Echinoidea; order Diadematoida; family Diadematidae; genus Diadema; species Diadema setosum. The sequence goes on along the minus strand of CM067078.1, from coordinate 3,878,050 downwards.
ATCCATTCCTGTAGAATTGAGACATAAGTTGAGATATTTGCGATTAAGCTAAAAATCATACTAAAATACGCGATATCTTTAATTATAGCTTCAAAATACAGCATTTTTTGTATGTTACAAATGAGGTATCGCTAGAAAGGTTTAATTTCGCTCCATGTGATGATGGACTTTAATACATGTAATTCAATATGCTTAACATTGCCGCTTAGCCCAGTTTGCGATCAAACTCCAGTGCAAACGATTTCATCTTTCCACTGCAGTATTTCCGAGGGGCAACTTTGTAACAGCCCTTGCTTTTCTTTCCACGTCGTCGTCGTCGTCGTCGTCGTCGTCGTTGTTGTTGTTGTTGTTGCTCTTTTTTGATAATGTCCGAACCCACTCCCCACATTACAGCTTTCAGGTAAACACAATCTACTGACGCCAAGATACATCGCTGTGAATTGCAGAGATTTTCCTCACCCACGTTTGAAAGGGTTGGTCGTCAATGGTACGGATGACAAAAAGGAAACGTCGCCCTCTATGGGCAATCATTTGGCTCTGCTTACTGAGTATCTGAAAAGTCAGCTCCCATGATCTCAGCATCGGATCTACTTATGCCTCATGCACGTCGGCTGGCGTATTATGCTTTTGTCATATTTGATTTACCTGAACTTTTTGAATTTTGACGCCTTGTTTAACCCTTTTCTTTCCTCAGTCGATGTAGTTATTATGTCTGGGTGAAATCAACTGGAGCAGTGAACTACGCACTGTGCATTGCATTTCTGACTTACAGGGATCGTACAGTTTTGGTTGAGACCTAATTTCAGGTTTCTAACATTTTTAGTGACATAATGAGAAACCTCTTATGAAATATGAAAGAGCATGTAATTCTATGAGGAATTTATCGTTTATTTGATGAAAATTGGTTTTGAAATGGCTGAGAGATCCCAAAAAGAGCGATTCTAATAAAGTGTGGGACCAACACTTTATTACTATCGCTTTGTTTTACTTAGTCCACTTCCTGGACTGTATTCGTAGCATCACCTCCCTGCACTGACATGCAGTGACGTACGGACGTACGTTGATGGTGTCTGTATGTGTGTATTACACAAGATCACCCCTTATTCGGGAGTACCAATTGGTGGAGTGTGGCAATCAGCGGTTGGGCGCATTGTGTGGGTGCATGCATGATTGTGTATGCGTGTGTTAGTGTGGGGAATGCGGACGATTAAAATCGTCCAGTATCTGGACTATGTTTTACTTTGTTTTTGGATGTTTCAGTCATTCCAAACCCGATTTTCATCAAATAAACTTTGAATTCCTCTTAAAATGGTATGTTGTGTACTACATGATAAGTGTTTTCTTGGTATCTCGCAAAAAGTTAAAAGCCCAATTCTCATTTCCACCAATACTGAACCATCCCTTTAATTGTAAAAGCAAATATGAAAAAGAAAAACAGCAATTGAACGCACATGTATTAAACACACACAATATTCTTGGAAACCACCATGTCTCATAACAATGATAATGATTTTGTGTATGTGTGCGCGCGCTCGTGTGCGTATGTTTTTTTGTTTGTTTATTTGTTTGTTTGTTTGTTTTTTAAATGCTGACATTGCCTCTATACCGGTCCGGCCATGTTACTGTTACCTAAGGATCGTCTATTGTAGATACACTTGAGTCACGAGGGATATCTGCATTGAAAGATCTTGCCATCTGATGAACGCAAGTAATACACATGTAATTTGATAGTTTATTATTGTTTTCGGTATTGCCCTCATCATGATAATTATTATATCCACCACATTACTGCAACAGTATCATCATAATGACCATCAATGGGGAATAATCATAAACGTATTCCCTCTTACGATATTCTTTTTTTTTATTTTGAATGCACACGGCAATATCAGTCTATATCGATCAAAAAAATCAAAAGTAATCTTTTGACATCGATAGCATATAGTACCTTATACTTCAATCGGAGCAATCATCAAAATTACGTGTATTAAAGTCGATATGACACCGTAAAAAATATCTCCTTTTAGAGTGTGATCCTCAACTTTCACATTAAGCCCAGATTCAGAGTGAAATTATGGTGAAACTCTTCATGAAAGTTTGAAATAATCAACGATTTTTTCCACGCTTCAGTTTAAATTCTTTATGCTGCCCTCTACAGATGAGAACTAAACAACAATTCATGATGTTGCAACCGTAGACAGATTAAAACTGTTCAAAACCTTAAGGATGTCTGCAATGTGCATGCGACATTTGAAGGTGAATGCTTAAACATATGAGATACCATTGCTATAGAGTTTGTGTCAGTATGTAGACTGCTCTGTTTTGGGATAATTTTGCTGAATTTGAAAGCGATTATCTCAGTTTCATGTTTTCGATTACTCATCCAAATGTATTCAACACTTGGATATCATAAGACACTTTGAAAAAAAAAAAAAAACCCAAATCTCTACAAGATGAAATAGCAATCTATTTTTTTTTTTTACCCACAAGAGCCTGAACTTGCCAGAGCCAGTCACCTTTCATCCTCAATATAAAAAAAAAAACACAAACAAACAAACAGATGAAAGGTGAGCTCACATGCTACACTGCAAAAAGTGAACACCGAACTGGTGTTAAATTTTCGGTGCTCATTTATGGTGTTAAATTAACACCAACGAGTGTCATTTCCAAATTTTAAACTGTTTTTTTTTTAAGTGTTTCTTAGTAACTGCACTTCTTGTTGATTTTTAATTTAAACAAGACGATCAAGAATTTTACATTAAAACACTCGATTTTTGAAAAAATGTGAAAATAAATTTACACCAAAGTAACAACAGCTGGTGTGGTCTCTTATTGAAGCTGGACGGGTGTTAAGCCATTGATATTAAGACCAACAAATATCAAATCAACACCATGTGGTGTCATTTTTGAATTAACACCAGTACAGTGTCAAAATAACACCAGATACAGTGTCAAATTAACACCACGAAGTGTCAGGTGAACACTTTCAACACCATCACAGTGCATTTTTAACACCTGTGGGTGTGGTCCTTTATTGAAGTTTGATTGGTGTTAGATTTAACACCCGTGGTGTTAAATCTAACACCGATGTTTTTACAGTGTACATTGTCAGTTTCTGCTCCATTGGCAACACCAGTCCTTCAAAATGTCACAACTCTCTCATTTTATCCAACTTTTACTATATATCTATCACGTTCCTTTCACTTGTCTTGTTCTATCCAAACAACGGGGTATGATAAGTGTAGACGTTCCCTTTAAAATGAACACCATATTGTACAATACCCACAAAAACTGGACAATAAAGCAGCTATACAATCAAGAATCCTCCCCATATAAATGATTATACAGAAGCAAAGATCTACCGTATCCCTGCATGACAACTGTTCGTTCCTTTGCAATTAAAATCGACGCTTTATCCATAACAAAAATAAAACAAAACAGGCAGAAATGGGAGGTTATTACTCCCAGGTCCTGTCGGATTCTGTTATAAGGTATAATAATAATAAACACAATAATGAATATGATAATAATAATAATAATAATAATAATAATAATAATAATAATAATGATAATAATAATAATAATAATAATAATAATTATGGTAATAATTTTAATTCTAATAATGAAGATATTACTATTATTATTACTATTACTATTATTATTATTATTATTATTATTATTATTATTATTATTATTATTATTATTTATTGTTGTTTTATTATTTGCTGCTTTACAAAATGAGTTATATACTCTGGTGTGAGTACAATACAAGGGAAATAGATACGTATTATACAAACATTGCATAGGAGCCAGTGGACACAATAGTAACGGGAAGATAGCTTGTTCATATACCATATTGCCCTAGATTTAAATCTTATCACTAATCTCATAGCAAAACAAATAAAATAAAAACCTAAGTGAACTCATTTAACCCGACACGTAGGCAGTAATGAATTTGGAGAGAAACGCCTACTGAACATGAACAACGGTTACGAGGGTATCTTCGTATTGCTTTCCAGACATTTATCACTCATTGAGATTCAGCCCACGCTGTGACAAACAAGAGAGCTGCGATAATGCTCATTTCCGCCAGTATTTTCGGCATTTCCAATCGAACCCATTTCCTGGTACGTTTAAAGGCACATGACATCAGAACACGAAGCTTTCGATTTCGAATTACGAATTCACTCGCTGAGTTGGTACAATCTATATGGCCAATTCATATGGCTAATGTTGGTCTCCCGAAAGCAACATCGCATATCGTTCCCTCTTCCAGCAAACCATTTCTATTATTCTAAATTCCAGCGTATCTGCCCTTGTGCACTTTCAAGCACTTGCACGCACATTCACCACCATCACACATCAGAGTTTATTTTCCCCTGCTATCTTCGCAGCAGAATTTGTACTGTTACGAATACTAGTACGTCCCTACCTTTTCCTCGGGCCGGCCATCTTTTCAAGCTATGCTTACAATGGCGGCCCTCTGCAAAATCGCTTCTTAACTACAATTGTTGTTGTAATCCCCGCTGCATAGACATGCATACAGTATATTATATCATTAATTTCCTTTTATATCTTTGTTTATGCAAGTAAACGACCCTGTTCTGAATTTACTTTGTATATTTCCCACATGTTCATGATTATGTACCTTATGTATATTGATTTGCTGATTGATTTTATGATTTGGAGAAAATAAAGTATCTATTAAATAAATAAACAAAAAAATCCATTTGATTTCTTGTTTCTGACTGAGAATCAAGCTCCCTGGTATTTCTTGAGAAGCCCTCAATAAGTCTATACAATAATTCATTTAAAGTTGACTCTAAGTTGAAAAGAGAATTTCCTTAAATGAGAAAACAATGGTTTCGCGGATTTCTTATCATATTTTCCATCCCTTGGATACGCTTTAACAAAAAACAGAAACAAATAAAACCCCGAAACAAGGTAATTCCTGTGCAAGTTTTTTTTTTTTTTTTTTTTTTTTTTTTTTCAGAATCTTGCAGCATTTGACCCATTCGAAAGAATTTTGTTAGACATTGTTTGGGAGTCATTAATAACTGTTCTGCAATAAGTTATCAGGGTTCCCTCGTTAGAAACAGAAGTATGTTTAACATTCGTACGATAAATCCAAACCGAATGTTAAGCTGTATACGACTTGCTGCATTACTACGGATAACATTAAGAAGAAAATTTCACATTAATGTACCATTTATACAGAATATCAAGTGCTTGCTAAACAGAACCATTATACAGACTATAAAGATAATATTTAATAAACTAAAAGTGTACATTCTCTACATAGTTTTGATATCAGTTCTTATCACTCGAGTCTGTAAACAACACGAACAATAGTCGTATGGTTTTAATGTGCTTGTTTTTCCTTGTCTGGCACTCCCTTGCCTTGTGAAAACAAAGGTTAATATAGATACCTTATTTTTTTTTTTTTTTTAGTTAATAATTGCCCCTGTGCTACTTCTTACAAAGAAAAATTTCTTTGTTTCATGTTTCATTTCCATTTGAGAAGATGGTTGGATAGTCCATATTCAGCTGCAATATCTGGTCTTCCATGACCACTTCATCAGGTTAAACACCCTGCTCTTTGCGATGAATGAATAAGCCAGTTCGGGGTTAGCTCATGTACATATGGGTACAAATGACCTTTCTTCTTTCTCAGTTGATTAGGCACTCCACTGGTCTTCAAGCAACAGAATGCATTAGCTTGCTCAACGTGTCAATTCATGGAATTCATCAGTCATGTTCAAACAAAGGATATACTCGCGTAGACCAGGTGATCAGACTGATCCATCATTTGACACTTCTGAAAACATCCATTCATTTTGCATTGAATGTAATGACAATCTTCTCCTATTGACATTGCCAAATACTGCTTTTGCTGCCAGGTGGATGTGATGGCAAGCACCACTTTAATACAAGGATTACTTGAATAATCATTGCATCACAGATGCTTATCTCAGTGAATTTAAAAACCAACATGCTCTGCTGGTACAAATGACTTTTTTCTGCTCATGCTCAAAGTGGAACCCCGAACTGGCTTATAAAGCGGGATCTTTTACGTGCATATTGAGTTGTGACTCTCTCTCTCCCCCGGGACCTCTATTTTACGTCCTATTCGAGGGACAGAGTTTTTCTTTTTACTTCTTACTACATGTAAGATAGAGGGACGGTATGATTACACACAACATTGCTCAGTGCAGGGGACTCTGGAATCGAACCCGGGTTCTTTGGATCTAGATGCAGCCACGCTCCCGACTGAGTCAACTCACCGTCCTCATATGACGTACAATAGAATATTTGTTACAACAAACGAGCAGTCGTTACAAGAAAAAAAAAAAAAAAGAAACAACAACAGCTACTGAACTCAAACTATACATCTAAATTTTTCAGACACCTCCGCTCGGAGTCCATTACAAACAACCTTGCCAATGTCTTCAAAGAGATTCGAATTACCCTTGCGATAATGGTAATGCGTATATTCGCTACACATGAATGATTTGATTCTGGTTAGAAATATATCTACTAAACGTATTTTGATCACAATATCAACCATCGATTGCAGGGTCATAATTTTGGAATTGTATGATGTGTACAATCATTTTGCCATTTCAGTTTTTCTTAAAGGGGAAGGCTAGTAACTGATCAGTGGGAATCAGTGGAAATGCTGGGAGATGATTGTTCCAATCCTTATGGGATTCATTCAAGAGTTCATTGTATATCTATTGTTGTGTGAAAATGATTTGCTTCAGAATGGTCTCATATTCAAGTAATGTGCAGTTTAGTGCTTCCAGGTTAGCGTCCCTGGTCAGTGACGGAGCATTAATCTGCACATTACTTGAATATGAGACCGTTCTGAAGCAAATCATTTTCACACAACAATAGATATACAATGAACTCTTGAATGAATCCCATAAGGATTGGAACAATCATCTCCCAGCATTTCCACTGATTCCCACTGATCAGTTACTAGCCTTCCCCTTTAAGGACAGCTTTTCATGCTCAGTTTCTAGCACAGTCTTTTATTTCAAGTGTGTAGCGTCAACATTGTACAATGGGAGTGCACATTTCAAGTCGCATTTAAAACAGTTTTACCTGTCACTTAGAAGTCAGGCTGAAGAATATGACATTTTGAAAAATCACATTTCTCTTCATTTGCAGACTAAACTCATATTGACAAAGTTGCTTTGCTAACTTAAGGTGAGACATACATTCCTGGAGGCTTTTAATGGTCATGAACAGGTGGTATATGTTGTTTTTAATTACATTTTATGTGTGGTTTATTAGTATGAAAGCATTTAACCACAGCTATATCTCAGAATATGTACTGGCATCATTAAGACTGCATGTGTTTTTATGTGTCTGATGTATGTGACAAGTGAAAGTTACAAAATTTTGAAAAAGGTCGATGAACTTTGACAGCATTTTTCTCAGAATGTTTCCCATGCAATGCACTATAATTGCGCTAATTAATGTCTTATCTTATGTCCAAATTGCTTCAATTTGGACAGTAAGTAGCTCATATGATGGGCAATCATTGGAACTAAAGAACATTGAGTATCTTTAAAGTCACATACATTTTGAAACAAAGGGAATAATAAGCAATATAAGTTAATTATTAAATATTAATTAAAAATATTTTTCATAAAGGTATCAACAAATGGCTACTTCATTGTGTCGAGCATCTCATATCTATCATACAGCCATAATATGAGACAAATTGAACTATCCAACAGCATGTTATCACAGAAAAGTTTGAGTTCCTGTATAAAACAAGGAATGTTTGCGTGCATTTTAATTTCGCGAATTTCGCGAGAGACAAGATCCGCGAAATTAAAATGCAGGCGGAAGTTCTTGTCTACACAATCATGTACTGAATGTCAGTGTCAAGTCGCCAAATTTTCATGTCGCGAAAATATCTTGCGAAGCAGGGGAAAGGGGTATTTTTCTATTCCTAAATGGGGATCGAGAGGGAAGATCAGCGGAAGATGGGGGAGAACTTACAGGACGAGTCCACCTTCATATAAACATATGGATTTGGTGAATGCAGCAATAATTATTAGAACACATCAGTGATCATTTGAGGGAAGTCATACAATCCGTTCAAAAATTATGAATTTTTAAAGTATCTGCTCAGTTACTGCTGCATGAGAAGACTACTACAGTTTGTGATGTCACATGCGTACAATGATATGAGGAAAGCATAAAGAGAATTTCACAAAATTTTACTTTTTGAAAAAAACGCACATTTCCTTCTCATCCAGAGATGACTGAGCAGAAACTTTGGAAATTCATAACTTTTAAACGGATTGTCCGATTTTCTACGAAATCTTGCTGATGAATTCTATCAACATTGGAGCATTCACTCTATCCACATATCTATGAAAGTAAACTTGTCCTTTAAGCAACAAGGCACAATAGGATTACGGCGTCTTGAGAGGGGGAGGGGGAGGGGGCATGCATGAGCTTAAAACATAAATGGGCAATATCGCAACTCCTATAACTTATAGAATCCAAGCATTTTTAAACTAAAAACGTTGTTGTGTTCCAGATGTAAAATATGACTTCCTATATCTCTCTCTCCCCCCCCCCCCACCCAGGCTCTTTATACCACCATGCTATTTGAAGTAGTTCCAAAGTTCATCTTCAGACGATGACGTCATCGAAGGACCTCTACCACAAAGTGGATATAGCCGCCCGCCATTCGATGAGCACGGTCTTAGCGGGTTAATCATAAACGAAACTCCGCGATAAGTTTCTGCAGGGCGTGGAACTCGCAAAGGGACTCTCCTCTACTCCAGCTGTACTCGGCCTATTTGCCTCCTGAACTCCCCTCGGCAAGTCGCTCGGATCACTCCGTCCAGTACCGTCATTCTCCCGCCCCGAAAGAAAGCTAAAAATCAATCCAAAATGGCCGAAGAAGTCGCTGAGGTAAGCGTAAAGTGACATCTGTTTTTCTTTTTCTTGCAAGTAAAACATAAGGAGTGATATTATACATGTACATTGTGTCCTTATAATTACCGTACGATCAAACACGAGTTATAAGTTCAAACGGAAGTGATTAATTGTTTGTACCACTGGATTCCCATCGATAGAACTTGCAGATTACACTAAAAGTAAAAAAAAAAACTCAAGAGTTCTCTTCTCGGTATACTACATGGTATCTTAAAAAAAAAGGAAAAATCTCACAAAAAGCAACTGACTTGGTAACATCGTGTGTGTCGCATTTGTATCACAGTGTTGCCTTTGCACCTGTATATGTGTGAGAGGATGAAAACGTGAAATTGAGTTTCGTTTCATCTTTGTTGTGTGTTGAAGACGATCATTTCGTCTTTTACTACCAGGAGATAAAGATAGCAATCATGACCACAGTCATTTAAAAAGTTTTGTCCTCCATACCACATTGAAGTCAACGCTATCTAAAACGACCATTATAGCTAATCTCAGATCTAGATCTCCCGTCATACATTGCAACAACCTGGCTTCTTTCTTTCACATTCTTCACTTCGGTAGCGGGAGATAGGGGACACAAACTTATTACGTCAGGTTTATTTGCTTAATTGATTATTATTTTGTGTGGTTGATTCTGGTACATTAAATTGGGCTATCGCTTAAACTTGGAACTGGCAACCAAGTCTCAACTCTCCCGCGGTCAAATTCACAGATACATTTCTGCAAATTTTAATTTGCTCGTGAAATAGAATTGTATCTCCAATCAGAGAGAAGTAACCTCACATGGTTTATGTGGGGTATTGTCCACTGCGTGTTTGCCAAAGTAAAAAGCTGAACAGTTGTTTAACGTCCGAGGACAGCCTTAAAAAGCCTTTGCTACACTACTAGTAGATATTTCATTTTGGTCCTCGGTTGTTTGGCCTGCAAATAAAGACAACCACTAAAACAGCAGCAGAAGATGCAATTGGCTTTGTCGCTATATATTTGCACGAGGCGCCAGTATCGGGAACAGATTATTCAACCCTCGAAGATGAGGTCATGCATGGTTTTACATTGCATATTATTGTATTAACTTTGGAAACCAATGCACCCCCCATTACTGATCCTATTACTTGGTGTCTTTGGATCCACCTCCCCTCCACATACTTAAAGATTAAATCCACCCCCAAAAATGGATAAACTTCAAAAGAGAGACCAAAAAAAAAAAAATCCCCTACAGAACGATACAAAATGACAAAAAAAAAAGAAAATCGACTCAGAAATATTAAAAGGAATATGGCTTTTTGACATTTCAAATTTCTTCGGAAAAACATTTCTTGACCAATCCTTATTAATATTCAAATGAGCAAGTTGACGATGTTATGCGTTCTCTCACAATTTCTTATTCATTTCATATACAGAAAGGACAAAAATCTTATATTTCACCTGTAGAAAACAGATGAATATAAAACTTGCCTTAAGACAACCCAAAGTATAAAAGAATCGTGTTAACTGTGACATATCTTGGTTTGAGAACATACTTTTACTCTTATTAGCTAAGAATAACATGTTTCCCCCGAATTTCATACAATAACAACATACATGAAAAATTATGAGGGTATGACATCTTCAAGAAATTCAAAGTTAATTTGATGAAAATCAGTTTTGAAATGACCGAGATATCCATAAAGAAAGTAAAACAAAGTGACTGTAATAAAAATTGGGCCTCAATTTTTATTACAATCGCTTTGTGTAGGGTATCTCAACCATTTCAAAACCAATTTTCATCAAATAAACTTTTAGTTTCTCTTAGAACTGTATGTTGTTGGGGTTTTTTTTTGTATTTCATAAGAGGTTTCTCATTATCTAAAATAACAATATATATATATTACCAAAAGAAGTTGGAACCCTGATCGAAACCCCATCTCAACCAAAACTGTACCATCCCTTTAGCCACAACGCCAGTTTTACTAAAGCTTCACTATTGTGTTCCATTAATATTTCCTCATTCACTGAACTATGAAGAGTTTGTTTGCAAAAACCGATAAGTCCATTTTTGAAGATTTTGAAGTAAGGTCTCTGTCATAAAGTACAAAATAATACCTTTTAAATGATATATTGGTCACTACATATAAAGATACATTTTTGAAGTTATGGTCAAAAGAAGCAAAACTTTTCTTATTATTCTCTTTGTTTTTCTTGACCTTTAATTGCAAATATCTCCATTTGACAAATATGGACTTATCGGTTTTTGCAAACAAACTCTTCATATGTGTATGCGGGAGAAATAGTTCTTAAAAGGGGGAATCCAGTCCAAATATACGTTAGTCTGATAAGAAAGAGTAAAATATAACGAGTTCAACGGTATACTTTTGATCGAAATCGGATGAAAAATAAGGAAGTTACGACATTTTGAAGTTTCGCTATTTTAAGGGAAAACAGTTCTTGAACAGTCAATATGAATGTGCAAATGGCAAAGTGAGCATGTCATTCCCTCATAACTTACCATTCATTACAATTTAGTTTGTACATAAATTTTATGCCCGATTATGCCCGAGGCTCAAATCCTCGTGAATGTCTAACTGATCACTATTCTGAAGTTATTCAACCAGGAAAAAACATCATGTTACAGACTTCAATGACAGAAACATTAAATTTTCGCCATTTTTTTTCCTTTGTACTCGATCAATGGAATATTGTGAGGGTATGACATGGTAAGCTCCTTCATTTGCATATTGATATACCCTCTGTCAATGTCTGTACAAGAATTCAAATTGTCATAACTTCCTTATTCTTCATTCGATTTCAGTCATTTTTTTACCGTTGAATTTACTCTTTTTTTAATCAGACTAACTTATATTTGGACTGGGTTTCCTCTTTAAGTAAAAAAAAAGACACTAACAAAATTAATTTTATTTCCTGAAGGGGGTGGTCTAGCTGGGGAAGTATGATTTTGTGCAAAGCGTTTACAAGACCAACAATACATGCGTTGGAGTTGAATTGCTATCCAGGTATAGGAGATCGTGCCAAATTTTATCACACAGTCACTGAACATTTTGTGGCCGGACGTCTGTCAACTTATAGGGAAAACATTTTGATGTCTTTCAATAACTTATTCGTGATTTATTAATCACCTCAATGACATAATGTTTTCTCACTCACGGTCCAGCATCTACAGTAATGACGCAAATATCCTTCCCATAGTCCTTCTTGCTCTGTTTCTTTTGTCAATTAATCATTTAGTATCACTTTCTCTTCAAGATATATAGCTCTTTTGTGGTAGCACCCAACCCATATATCATCAAAAAGTTTGCCTGCAAGGACGCATTGGCTGATGACAAAATAATTCCAAAGTGATCTAATGTCCTGTATTCTTTCCAGAAGCTAAATTAGTGTGAGAAAAAACACTTCTGGCCGCATTAGTTTCTATTCCATTTATATCCATCACCTCATCAGGTAAGAATAATCTATAGTGGACATAAAAACTTTGAGCGAAAAGACAATTCATAGTCGATTCTGATTGGTCAATGAAGGCAAAACGAGATCACGTGAAAGGGGGGGGGGGGTTCAGTTACAGTCAGTGCAGAGATTTGAATATAGTTTTAATCTATTTCTGTGACATTTCATCTGTCGGTTGAGGTTGGGCTGACGTGAGGGCGAACACTCACAATCTCGTGAAAACACGGAAACGGGAAAGCATGACTTTCCGAATAAGCGTCTGTCGACAGCCGAGATTGGAAATATCCTTGATTTTCTGCACCAGTGTGAGTTAAAGTGAAAATGCAACCTTACGTTAAAGCTCCCTTTAATGAATGATAATCAACGAAAAGGACAAAAAAGAAAAACAAACAAACAAAGACGTTTCTTCAATGTCGGGTATGAAATAAGAAAGCAATTGAATGATAGTTTCACATGTTTTCATACGACAGTGACACTTGATTTCTTACTTAAGTAATGATGATTTAGACGAGATTGCAATGTCAATTACCCCTTACCCACTAGTTTGCGATAAGAAAGTTTTATGTGCAGGGCAGTTGCCGACTTTAAATCTATAACGTCGAATTGGAATGTCCATGTTTAATTGTGATAGTGTAAAATCTTCTTAATCCTGCTTCCAAGTTTATTGAAAATTCTAGTCTTCCGCTTGCTTGATTTTGCTGTTTTAGCCATTACGTGGATCTTGAAGTAGCGATACACTTTTGACATTTCAGATTTTCTTAACTGCTATGAGTGCAGGATCAGATGATGACGTCATGTAGAGCATGCTCATTACAGCTAGTAACGGAGAGTAAGATCTTGTTATGTGCAGGGTGTATCGCCATTAGATCACAGGTATTAACAATTAATACTACACCACACCATCAGTTCCTGTGGACTACTAAACATCTGCGCTCAAAAGAGATATGGAATACACTAAACTTGTGTGAGTGTGCTGCACTTTTAACCAGGAGCAGCTGCATGTATGTTTGAATTGATATAAACAGTTTGTGACTTTATATTAAAGCATTTAATTGACATTTATATGATTTTATTAATGATTTGTTTTTAATTTCTGCCTATCAAGCTTAGAGCGGCACCAACATCAAATTGAATTTGATGGATTGATAAGATAAAAAATATTCTTTGCAAACTCTTTTAATCAAGAAAGTTTAACACCTCTCTTCCACCTTTAAATTCATGATTGCTCTACTCTTTATACTGCGGTAACATATATATATATATATATATATATATAGATGTAAATTGACGTGACAGATACGCGCACATCGTGTGGATTTCATTCCAATAAAACATAAAAATTAATAAACATGTGTCATCGTCTCATCTTTTTCTCAGAAGTGGTAAGGACTGATATCTTAATGACAATTGAGATCCCATAAACTTTTCATTTCATGTGAAGTTTGCTGAAACTTCTTCCATTCAGATCCCTTTATTCGATTGCACTTCTTGTATAAACGCCTCTATAAAAAGTAGTTTAGAGAATGGCGAGTGCTCCAGTTGAGTTTACCGTTAATGATCAACTGAAACTTTCGTTGTCTCTCAGGATTCCAATTAATTATTCGCCAGACGTAGAAAATGTCAACCGGGTCTGTGCTCCAAATTTAGTACCACTCGGTCACTGACGATCCTTTCTCAGCGGATATAAGAAGGGAAATGATTTTAAGGATCAAGCAACTCATTGTTTGCCTTCCGCGTTGCCATGAAAACGGTGCCAAGACGGGGCTGGGGGGGGGGGGGGTATTAAGTCGAGAATGATGCTTGTGGAAAAGTAAAAATCTTTAAAGACGCTAAATCAGAAACAAGATAGCACTTTGGGTGGATTTCCTATACTACACTCATATCGGAACGATAACAAACACATTTCTAGCAGACAACATTTTCCTGTCTGACAGTTATTGCCACGTCGCACCCAGTAACAGTTTAAACAATCGCTCACTAATTAGCGCTACAAATTGCACGTTCTCAAATAGCGCCGTCCTTGGTATTAACGTATGTTTTCGGAATGCACAAATAATAGCAGATAAGGCCCGTCTTTCCCGTACAGTTACTCATTGTCTTAATTGAGCATGACATCATAAACCTCCCTTACTTGTTATCTGCAACAGAGTATTTGGTGCGACACGCCTGTTTTTGAAGACAGAAATTTCCCGCGCTTATTGCAAAAGGCTTGTCGTGGGCATACATGTTTCTTCTTTAGAGCAAATTCCCCTCGGTTTGCAAACATATCAAACTTTACATTTCCAGTACAGTCTCGTCTGTAAGGTGATAGAGGTGATCCTTCTTTGCCGCTATTTCTCTTCCCATTCTGTTATCTTCCTCCCCTTCACTTCTTTTAAGGTCTTGTTTCTCTTGTAAATGCACTTTTTATAGGTAAATAGAGGATGCAAAGTTTATGACTCACAACTTTTAGCGGTCGTCAAAAAAATAGAAACAAGATAGGCCGATAAACGCTCTGTATTCAACTGGAGATTATCACATCAATATGCGAAGAATTCCTTTATTCGAGTCGTTGTAGCTCAGTGGATTATGACAAGGGGTTCTCAATGTTGAGACCTCGGGTTCATGTCCCCGTAGTTGTCAGTTTAAGTGCCCTTGAGCAAGGGGCATTTTATGCTTATGTGTAATCTTTCGGAGGGGACTTTAAATAATACCATGCTGTCGGTTTAGACGCTTAAGACGCAGATCTAGAAACTCAGTTGTCTTCTTCCTTGTGTTTCCGCGAATGGGATGCAAACTGAAACCGTCTTTATTTTCGCAGCAGTGCAATTAAATTCCTTTTTTCCTTTTTCATGGCAAGGAATGTGGTTCCGATGAATGACGTGAGATCAGAGATACTACCCTGCTCTCAATTCTTTTCAACTTTAGTTTATAGAGTCGGAAAGAGTTATGTCATCTAAACAACTTTACCAGTCCAACATATTCCCTGATATCCATTTATATTATACCACCGTCTATACCTTGACTATCGGAACTACCAACACAAAGAATGTAATAAGAACAGCACACATGAATACAAAAAAGATGCAATACAAGTCTTACACGGCATTCCAAATTCTTAAGCGAGCTTCATTATACATACACTATATCTGTAAATCTTAAACACAGGTATAACGGGGACCACCGAAGGAGGTAAAGCACGCTAATGAAAGAAGTAACTACCACCTTGATGCCGTTATTGTGATAACCCCCGGGTTAATGAGTAACCACACAGCACACAAATGATTAACCCTCGGTAATGAGGTTGTGATAAGACACACACGATCGGAACTATAGGGATGACGTGACAATTAAGATGCTGTGGTTATCCACATGACTCGTGTGTGAGATGCGCGGGTTCGAATCCCATCAACATACGTCTCCACGGCAAAACATCTACTCTATAAGATGAGGTGACTTTAATGATAGTTTGAAACAAGACAAACAGGACGATAAAAGTTTCAATGGAGTCACCTTCAAAATGATGATGCTTGGGATATTTGAAGTTCACCGTAATTAATATTTTGTCACAACGACATAGGAAACTAGAGGAGATTAGTTTAAAAAAATGAAAGAAGAAGTGACACTTATCACAGCAAGCTACGGTTTCAATAACCTTACGTTGATGATGTTTGACGTGGTGACAAACTTATATACCAAAGGCATATGATTTATAGTAATTGTCATCAACCAGTATAGGAGAGGTTCTGAGGCGGTGACATCATAACTTCACCTACCTAATATATTGATATTTCTTGAAAAAAAAATGAGACACTTTAAAGATTTTCATAACTTTTATATTCCTTGTTAAATTTCAGTGAAATTCTTCTGTCCAAGTTTGCTTGATTTAAAGGGATGGTACAGTATTGGTAGAGATGAGAATTGGGCTTTTAACTTCTTGCGAGATACCAAGAAAACGCTTATGATAAAGTACAGAGCATACCATCTTAAGAGGAATTCAAAGTTTATTTGATGAAAATCGGGTTTGGAATGACTGAAACATCCAAAAACAAAGTAAAACAAAGCGATCGTAATAAAGTGTGGGTCCCATACTATTAGAATCGCTCCTTTTTGGATATCTCAGCCATTTCAAAACCAATTTTCATCAAATAAACGTTGAATTTTCCATAGAATTACATGCTCTTTCCTATTTCATAAGAGGTTTCTCATTATTTCACCAAAAAATGTTAGAAACCTGAAATTAGGTCTCAACCAAAACTGTACAATCCCTTTAATCTTGAACATTATATGCTTTTTTCCCCTTCATTTATTTATGCATTTATTTATGTATTTATTTATTTATTTACTTATTCATTCATTCGTTTATCTGTCTATCTAGTTATTTATTCATTTAGTAAGAAGGCCCTATTATTTTCACAGGGTAACCCTTTCAGTTGAATAAGTTAAAGAAACAACTATCAAAGGGGCTCTGCATAAAACCCATGCAAAATACATACAAAGTTTCATACAGAATTACAGTAAAATCAAGTTAATATATGATACATACAAACTGAATACAAAATTAAGATGATTACGGGAGAAACTTGCAAAAAGGGTCCGAAATCATCCCTGCCACCAAATGGAACCTGCTTAATTATGATACACAAGCGACGCTGTACTGCTTCTTGTACTACCGCTACTATACCATAGTTTGATATTCTATATGCATTGCAATACATTTTTCATTACTCTGGTATGGCAATACTTCGATTATTACCACAGCAAATATAATGATGCTAATTCAATGATAAATTAATGCTATAAAATAGCAGTGGTTATGATAATAATAATAATAAGGAGAATAATAATTATACAATGATTATAGTTACTATCGTTTTGTAGTGTTATTTATAGTTGAAGTAATAGCAGGAGAAGAAATTAATATTTTTGTTGTAATTAAGATAGCAATGGTAATCATTATTACCATTGTGAGTATAGCGTTGTTATTAGTTTTATTATTATTATTATTATTATTGTTATCATCATGGTAAACATGGTAAGTATACCAACTTGGTAACTTGATTATGAAATTTATGAAAACTTCTTACTCGACTTCTTACTCTTACTCGGTTCTTACTCGACAGTTCTGGAATAGACTGTTCTGAATTATTTATTTCTTTATTTTGTCTTAAAATATCCGCACTCCATAGGATCGCGTGCATGCAAACATTTCAATTTCCCGCCACTTGAAGGTTCAGAGCACTCAGTTTTATATAGACTGGTTTAGACAATAATCATCCTTTACTGTTTCGAACAAAATATAAATGTCTAAAAAAGGATCGCTGTAGATGATTGTTTTAAGATATTTATCTGACTGTTCCATTCTCATACAATGACATAACAAGAGTCTCTTTTCTACTCTACCAACGACATGCATGATATCTTTAGTCTTGTGTATTGTATTTATGTCTAGGATATTTCAAATCACAGACAATTAATCATTGCATGATATTTAAAGTATATATTATCATTATCAGGAATAATTTGGTATCTATCATAACAAACCTATTTTGGCTTTCTACGCACATGCCTTTTTGAACTTCTCACACAGAATAATGATATTGAGCTTGCGTTCTTTATGTACCTGTGCTATCTGTTTTCCCATGCATTTTTTTTTCATTATCTCATCTTTTTTTTCATCGATGTTTTCATTGGTTTACATCTACATGCATACTTTTGTATATAACCTGTTCATATTCACATGTATGTTTATATCTGTATATTGAATCGGAATAAAGAGTGAATCGAATTGAATTACTCATCTATAAATTAGTAGTAATATTGACTCGAAGGTTGAGTGCATATACTTCACCTTTATACATAACGTGTTTGACACAGAAAATGTTAATCAAGAAAGGCGAATCTAATGCATAATGTCGTGTGTTTTGTCTTCTATACCTTCAGTACGTCATCAAGTACCGTCTTGCCCGTGAGGGAATGGAGCTACTGGTGAGTATCTAACATTGTGGCAAATGCAATATTGCATATAAAGTTTATTGTATAACCTTATGATCCTTATAACTATTATACATTCTTACAAGATGATACAACAATAGTTGTGTAATGTATGATTTGTATTATTTCGAAGAGTTTTATCGCAAAACGAACTCCATTCTTGTTAAGTTGAGAGATTTGTGATTAAAGCTGCTAAAACACAGAGAAAATTAAAAAAAAATACAGAATGTTTTTAATCGTAACTTCTGGAATATTCCTTGTTATGTCACAAGTGAGGTGTTACTAGGTTCAATTTTGCTCTATTTGATGATGGACCTACAATTCTTCTTAAACATGTTAAAAATGGGTCTTGGGTCATTTTGCAATAAAACTCTTCATTTTGTTTAAATTATTGAGGGAATAATGGAAATGAATATCAATTAGACTGAACTGAACTGAATTACATGATGGGTTCCACTTTATGAGAAGCAGAAGGGAAGGCAGGGCAAAGACGGTGGGGGCGGGGGGGGGGGGAGGGGAGAGAAGAGAGGAGAATGGGGAGAAGAAAAGACAAGGATAGAAGAATCAGGTGCTGTTCGTTATTCCGCAGGTTCGTTAATCCGAAACACACAAATTCCCTTTATAACTAGAGGTTCGTTTATCCGAAAATGAAAAAGGGTTCGTTAATCCGAACAGTTGTGGCGTTATTCCGAAGGTTCGTTATTCCGAAGGTTCGTTGATCCGAAAATGAAATAGGGTCCGTAACGAACCTTCGGAATAACGAGCTTTGTTTCATTTTCGGAGTTGTTTTAAACAAAACTTCGGAATAACGAACCTTATCTCATTTTCGGATTAATGAACCTTCGGAATAACAAACCTAATCACATTTTCGGATTAACGAACCTTCGGAATAATGAATCTTAGGAATAACAAACCTTCAGAATAACGAACCTTCGGACTAAAGAACATTCGGAATAACGAACCTTTGGAATAACGAACTGTAACCAGAAGAATCAGAGGAGAGTGGATCGAGAAGGAAGGAAAAGAGAAGAAAGAAGAACGGAGAAAGAAGAAGATGAGAGGAGGGGAGTAGGGAAGAGGACCAATGAGAGACGGAGAAAAGATGAGAAAAAAAACAGGAAAGAAGCGAAACAGACAGACAGACAGACAGACAAAAAACAAAATAGTTGATAAGAAATACACTCTAAAAATGAAATGGGAAATCAACATTTTCACGTACTCCTCCAACCTATTATTGAATATTTAAGTTAACACAAAAGGGGTAGATTTTAACGTACTCCTCCAACCTATTGTTGAATGTTTAAGTTAACACAAAAGGGGTAAATTTAACACTCAAAATGCTGAATTGCCGTTTCAGAAATGATAAATCCAACATTTTGAGTGTTAACTCTAACATTTACACAAAGGTTGGAGGAGTAACAACACTTTAAACACTGATATACCATTTTAGTATTAAGAGTGAATATAGACAGATAGGCAGACAGACAGACAGATTGACTGAAAGAAAGAGAGCAATATTGAGAGAAGTAGACAGCTACTAGACTTCATAGTGCGGGTACGTTCACATCCGTAGAGTAATAAATCAATGTCTCCTTGTCCACCAGTCCAGATCAGATGCTTCGCCAAACTATATGAAAAAAAAAAAAAGCAAATACAGTTGTACTCTCATAATAAGGATCCAGTCGATGGAGTTATGTACACAGAGCGATATACGCATTAAAGAATCATTTGCAATATAGAAAACCAAGAAAAAAAAAAGTATGAAACGAATTTATGCCTGACGATGAAACGGGCTGTTATACAGAGTTCTCAATTTAGAATCGCGATCCGAGTAAAGTTCCATTCTGCCTATAGAGTTTGAGCAAGGAGGTGGAAATAAAGCTTCGTGATTCGAGACTGTCACACGCTCAATTTGAGCGGAAACGTTCCACCCTGTCAATCATTTCTGGTTCAACTTGACCAACCAGGGCTATCATAGTCACCAGCATCCATCGCTGACCTACTTGGGGGATATTTTGGGGTTCGTGCTGAGAGATGAATATTGGGACAATTGATTTTCTGATTCACGTTGCCCAGACAATGGTTTAATTCGTAACCAAGTTAAAAAGGGAGGAAGGGGGGGGGGGGGGAGGTATAATTGGGGAAGAGAGCTAGTGAGGGAGGGGAAGAGGTTTGAAGGAGTGGTATTAATGTTATTGCGTGGAGTTGCATTGTTTTAGCTACTTTGAAACAGTCCCTTGCAATTCTTGGAGAATCTACCGACCGGGGGAACAAAGCGATTATCGAAAGCCAGTGGACAAACAAACGAAGAAGTTAAGTATAATAATCAATTACAAAAGGAAAGAAATTAGCACAAAGCCATATTGGGAATAAACAAAGAAAGTGTTGGAAAAGTACAATGGGTTCTTTAGAAGCTGTTTCATCTTTGAGGCGCCTCTTCCCTATAAAGGTTTTTATCCATGACAGAATTGATTTTCTCAAGACTATAAGCTGGCTTATATCAACGTATAATAAAAAAAAAAAGTACTACACATGCACGTATCGAAAACTGTGTGTAACATTAATGCTTCGTGCGCATCGATAATAATTATCATCTTGACGAATGTTTGACACATGCTACTAATCATTAACCATAAAGTCTCAGCAATTATCGTCTTTAGAGGCGAAGTTGAAGTAGCAGAACGTGAACGTCTGGTTTTGTTAAAGTCGCGAACGGTTTTTATGTTAGCAATCAACATTACATACAGGTTCATTTCAGAGTTGAATACAACTTTGCCGAACTCAACATCCATATACATAATTATACCGGTGTTTCATCCATGTGAGAGTCCTTTGGCGTATTTGATAGGCAATATGGAAGATTTTGTTTCAAGTTTGCTCTTCCACAAGAACAAAATGGAGTAAAGATTTGTGCCACATGATGGCCACTGAATGTTTCCAATACCGGGGCCATTTGTCGCTGATCCCCCTTTTACAAGAGGGGAACATTATCTTTATGCCTTCTCAGACGCCCACCTGGTATTCTGTATCTGAAGTGGCTACGGTATAATCGGTAATATCAAGATTATTTACACGGACAAAGATGAGGTTATTGACATAATGTATCTTCAGATATCAGCTAAAGTTGGCCATTGACACATTAACGAGGAAGTGATCTAAAATAACTTTTATGTAGTACCCATGCACTCAGAAGTAACTATCTAAAATTTGAAGAAGACCTTTCGTAAAATTCTCTCTAAAAATATTTGCCACATCAATGTGCAGACAAAAAAAAAAGGAAAAAATTCTCCAAGAGAGGTTACTGTGATACAACCTTCTGGAATAAGGGAATTACGATAATCCTTACCCGAAGTAGTCAGTTTGTTGATCTGAGGACACCGGCCGTCGCCGCCTATAGCAAAGCAACGCTGTCATTAATTTTGACATCCTCCCTGTAGCCAATGCCATACAAGAAAAGAAAAAAATGTTTCCAGTCACGTCTGACAACATTTTGATCTGGTCGATTAGGCACGAATATCTCAAACATCATGCCCGGTAATACTGCAAAACAAAAACTTTATGATACGTACAAATAATGGCATATCACGAACTTTATAATACTGTGACAAAAATTTTTGCCCCCCCCCCCTAAAATTGAAAATTGCAGCCCTAATTTTTCCAAGACCCGTAATGTTTCTACGTTCTGATATTAAGCAGTGCAAGAGCACATCTGTCGACTTCTTTAACATGTTGGCTTCTGTACAGAGTTTACGGGAATGCCATCATAAACGAGTAAGCAAATGAATCTCCCTGGCCTCCCCCACTCTCTTCCAGTGCTGGAGAATAGACCATGATTAAGAATTATAATCAATAATTCTTAATTTATGAACTGTGATGTGTATGCAACTTTCACTGGTCTCCATCTTGACTTAATAAATCAAATAGGAAATAATAGTCACGATCAGTTGTCTACAACTACCGCCACAGGTCCTACATCACTACTGTTACTGATGAACTATAATAATATAACTATTTACCGCCACAGCCATTTTTGCCACCCCTATTACGCAGTTTCTTAGAGCCTTTCAAGACAACAGTGAAAGCAACACCAATACGATGTTCTACCATCAATACTGGCACTCGTTACATGATAATGATACTAATAACTATAATCGCGTTTCGTCTCCTAGGGCACGATTCTTGCACTGGACGACTTTGACCCTGAGGCCGATGCTGTTGCCCTGCAGGACGCCATCTCTGGCATAGGTGAGACAGGATTTTGTCTGGGCCTCGTGCAAAGTAACTGGTCCGACACAATTTTATAATACAATTTCTATTTTATTTCCAATTTATAGAGATGCATGTTAAATTTTGAATAAAAGGCAATAACACAACAGCAAACAAACAAACAAAAACAATGACAAAAACCTGTTAAGATAAATCTTCACAAGAAAGGTGCACAAATTTAGAACGAGTGAGTCACTCGGACTAATTGCTATTATTGTTATCATTTTTCCCCTGAAAATGAATGCTTATGTTGTTACATTGGTGCACATTGGTGTTAATGACATCTATCATCTATTGCTAAAAGAAGATTTGTATAAGGCTGAAAATCCATACAACATATAATTGGTTTTATTTGCAAGGACTTCACAAATCCTTGTTCTTTGTTTGTCACAATAATTATGTTCATGCTGGAACCAAGCCAGTATTTGCCGTTGTCAAGCGCAGGTTTTGTGTTTTGTTTTTTTTTTTCTCTGTATACTACTAACAGATAATGAACTGCAGATCCCCAATCTTGAATGATAATGATTTTCATGCTTTATGCACCAACTTCCCTGTGTCACGTTGCGGAATATTGACACTTATAATTTTCATATTCCTAATTATTTCTGGCCAATGACTTTCCATATGCTCATGGCTATGTAACCAAGCATCAATGAAAACTGCATACCATTTTTATCTTCTTTTCTTTTCTTTTTTTAAGAGGGAGGGGGTATTTGAATATAATGTATACTCCATGCTTCCACTATTCTACGTCATACCCCAAGTGCATTCACTGGCGAACTGCCAACAATTTAATGCCATATATTCACAAATGTCTGATAATGTGAGATACATTTGTAACAATGTTAGCAGACTCTCAGTTTTATTTATAATTCCCAAGATCAAATCTGAGACAAAAAAAAAAGTCAGACACTCCTATGTTGAATGTAATATAACCAACACATGCATGTCGTTAATGAATCATGGAAACTGATAACATGGGGATATAATTAACCGATCAAACACGTGGTGGTTAATGAAGTTAGAATTTAGCTCAATGTCTGAGGACTTAAAGTGCATTCGTGTCTCCCCCATTAAAGGTACTGTTTATCATTTAGAGCTGCAGTAATAACAAAAAAAAAAATTCGAGTCATCACATTTGATGCACATGTGTAGGCCAGTTGTATGGCAAAACACCCTTGGCTACCATATAAAAACTTCGCAATAAAAACCTAAAACATAAGAACATATCATTATTTTTCTCACTGAACCACAACTGTATAGGCGGTTTATTCTAGAAACAATTTTATCATAACCATTTTTTTTTTAATATTTAACAATACTTAATATTGATTACATTGATTATCGTTTTTACACTGGTTGTTTCTGTCCCTAATTCACATTTTAGAACTATTTTGAAGTACTAACGCGCTAGGTTTCTGTTTCCTCTGCAAATGGTAAATTATGCCTTTAAAGGATTGTATAGTTTTGGTTGAGACCTAATTTCAGATTTCTAACATTTTTTTTAAAGATAATGAGAAACCTGAAATGAAATGTGAAAGAGCATATAATTCCAAGAGGAATTCAACGTTTATGTGATGAGAATTGGTTTTGAAATGGCTGAGATATCCAAAGCAGGGCAATCTAAATAAAAGGTGGGACCCACCTTTCATTACGATCTCTTTGTTTTGTTTTGTTTTGTTTTGTTTTGTTTTTTTGGTGCGGGAAATCTCAGCCATTCCAAACCCGATTTTCATCAAATAAACTTTGAATTCCTCTTAAAATGCTATGCTTTGTACCATTTCACAAGTCGTTTCTTGGTATTTAGCAAAAAGTTAAAAGGCCCAAATGAATCACCATCTCCACCAATACTAAAATGATACCATCCCTTTAATCTATACAGGAACCGACGAGGACAAAATCATTGAGATTTTGGCCAACCGCACAAATGAACAGAGGCAGCAAATCAAATTCAAATACCTGGCATCTTTTGGCAGGGTAAGTATCATCCTTATCTCCCTTCTTATAAAAAATATTAGTCTACTATTCTAACAATACTTCCTCTTCCTGCTTGGCTTACGGAATTCCCCCTTTTTTACATTACTCGTATCTTCTCTCTATTTTCAACATGATGGTGAAATTCGATTGCTACTCTAGTAGACATTGGTATAAACAACTACAAAGATTAGAGAAGAGAAAAAAGAAAAGCTTTCGTCAAATGTATTTTTTTACCTTGAAAAGGGAGAATAAATCCAGCCCATTTTGTTCATCCCCATATGACTAGCAAATTTTAGCAACCAGTATCAGCCTGAAATATAGCATCCACGCAAAATTGAATGAGCTTTCATGAACCAAGCCTTTTAAACAAGCTTGATTTCATAGCATAATTATTTACGTTTCAAAAACGCAATGGTGAGAATTAACTGAAGATTGATTCATTTACATAAGAATAAAAGTGAACAGGAAAGTTGGTGTTTTTTAGGAAAAAATATGGATGGTAACCACAATAAAGACGGCATATTCAATGGCTCAAATAGAATAGTAACAATATGATATACGAGGAAAATGGAAAGAATGAGATTGTGAATGAATGAATGAATGATTGAATGAATGAATGAATGAATGAATGAATGAATGAATGAATGAATGAATGAATAGTGAGGGGGTCGGTGCAATATAGTGCTAACCCACACTTTTGTCAAAATTGAGTTACATGTTTTTTCATAATCCTTATCCCTCACTCTAACCTCCGTAAAAATATCATATTTGACTTCAACCAATAAGATGGTAAAAACTGCATGCATTCATGTTTTTTTTACGTACAATGTATGGACTTTCCAAACATTCAAACAGCGATTATCTCAAAATGACTATTGTGTGGGTTAGCAGGGGCGGATCCAGGAACTCTGTAAAGGGGGGGGGGGGGCGGGCGTGACTAATATTTCTGGTGCCACTTTCGGGTTTCATTTCATTTTTTTTTCTTTTTATTTCTTTTGTTTTTAACAAAAATTAAAGTGGGGGGGGGGGGGGCGTGCGCCGGTTGCGTCCCCCTCTGGATCCGCCACTGGTTAGCACTATATTGCATCGACCCCCTCGATTGTTAAAACTCAACATTTCATAATTCTGCACAACAGAACTTGACTAGGATAGTCCATTTATCAATGAATGGCATACATATCGAACACTTGTTCATCAATGAACCTGTATGATTGGCCCTTTTACTCCGCTGTGTGTTTGATACGTTATCACAACGATGATAAAAAATCAAACAAAAGCAATGTCGGGCAAGTGGTTGGCGAGCTTCCTGAATTCTTTATGAACCACGTTTGCTGAACACATTTGGAGTAAGCATATGACACTGTTCTCGAAGTTCTCGTTCTAAGCTCAAAGTTTGTTGAATGACGAGTTCTGTGATATATGTAGGTCATGAATCCCGTTCGTTATTCCCCTTGTTTGATCGTAGAAACTGCAGGAGGAACTCCGCGACGAGGTCAGGGGAAGTCTGGAGAAGACCGTCGATGCCATGCTCGACCCGCCCGCCGTCTACGACGCTAGGACGCTGCGAGAAGCCATGAAGGTTTGTCAGGGGGCTTTCTTGGGGATAGGAGGATGGGGATGGGTGGTTGGAAAGGGGGGGGGGGGGACGGGACTGGGGGAGAAATAACAGCGAATACACGAAATGAGAACAAACACTCGTTTTGAAGATGACGCTGTGAGGAAAAAATGGGAAAAATGATAATATTGATGATGTTTGCTAATGTCGATGGCGATCAATTTTTTTGATTTTCACTTCGATTTTTTTGTCGTTGGCAATAATAATCGAGGCCATGAGTGCTACGTTTAAGTCTTCAATAAGCAAGATTTAATAATGTAAGTACCGATAATGAAGACCAGCTAAAAATAGATATGTAAGTATAGCAAAATAATGTAGGGGTTCAGGTTTCTCCATGATTTCATTACAAATAATTGTACAGTGAAATAACTATTATTATGCCTGGCCTGTCTAATTCATCTCCCTCTTTCTGCTAGAGTATGATTCCGAAATATTACCTGGGGGGGGGGGGGGGGGGACAAATGAATCAATGCTGTTAACCCGTTACCTGCGAGATTCTGTAATTCCCATCAGTCTGTTATTGCACGGTATACCCGGTTCCCGTACGCAACGGGTTAATACACGCCTAAATATCTCCCGAATCCATGTCACTGCCGCAAACAAAATAATGACATGAATTCATAATAGTTTACTGAATAGTGTATGTTCACATCCATCTCTTATTCCACAGGGTTTGGGAACAGATGAGAACACCATCATTGAGATCATGTGCACGAGATTAAACGCGGTAAGTATTCAGATAAAACTAAAATATTGTCAATAGTTTTTAATCGTTATCCATAATAGAATAATTTCTACACGCCGTGTAGATACTAATGAATTTCTGCCCACTGATAACTCTCTGATTATCTAATAATTTCTAAACTTTTTCTCTTTTGCCTTTCCTTTCGCCCATATTGTATTTGTTTGCTTTTTCTTATAAAATTTACACACGGCAGCCGATTTTTAGGGGATTTTTGCTCTTTTGTTTCTGTTGCTGTATATCCTTCTGTCTGTCAGTCTTTATGTCTCTCTGTCCGTTTGTCTGTCCCTCCCCCTCTCTATCTTGACTTACTCTGTAGATTTTCCCTACTCTTTTAGCCCGCGCTCATCGCTGTACTCTTGTATTTTAAATATAGCCTAGCTTCAATCCGTTTCCATGTAAAGTCAGATTGTCATTGTTGCATACTTTGAGTTCAATTTCCCTTCTCTATTTTCTCCCATTAGGAAATCGAGGCGATCAAGATGGCATACAGCGCAAGTAAGTTATCAATTCATCACTCATATGGGAAGATGCTACCTCTAACAAAATATTAGTACCAAGTCTGATTTCTCAGATATCTTGTTTTAACCTGTTCCATACTGAATACCCATAGACTTAATACGCAGGCCTCAGGTTCCCGTACGGAATGGCTTAAGTAGGAAACTTTTTGAGACCTACATTATTTTTATACTTCTTTTCGCAGACTAAAAATCGACAAATCGCTATATTCCTCCTGGTGGAATTCATTGGTTTATGTATATCTTCGGAAATCTAGAATTTCTGTCGTTATGAAGCATGTAATTCGGGTGTTTGACATTTGGTGGTAGAATTAAGGCTTCACGGTGCACCACGTATTCTTTCTGGAGTATGTGAGTGGCCCTGAAAAGGGCCTACCCAATCCCGACGTTTCGGCAAGCATATTCTCGCCGTTCTCAAGGGAAGAGCAAGTGAGAGGAAAATCCGGCTTAAATACCCTCAGGAAGGATCAAAGGGACTTGGCTTCCTGGAGGGAAAGTCTTTGATTGGCTGAATGGGTCACAGTAGGTAGGCAGGTCAAGGTTGAGTGCACACAGTCACTTCCGGTGTGTGGGGTTGTCACGGTTGGCTGCACACATTGTGGTGGTTGTCTAACTGTAAGCATCAATTAGTGCCACTATCGTGTGGGTGGATAATGGGTGTTAATTAGCCTGCTTGTCAAGTAGAGTTAGCCAGATATTGCTCAGGTGGAGGCCATTATCCTGTGGGACAGTGTTATGCACCTCGATTTCCAGAGCTTCTCTGACTCGTCGTTGATACCATTTGGGGACTTGCGTGATGAGTCTGCTTACATCCCATGGGATCCTGTGTTCACAGGTGTGGGCATGGTGGATTATAGCAGACTTGTCCCGTTCGTCCCGTCGGCCATGGGCCTGATGTTCATTTAGCCGCGTGGCAAAGGATTGGCCTGTCTCTCCGATGTAGACCATACCGCATGCACAAGGAATGCGGTAGACTCCAGGAAGGTTCTTGGAGTGTCGTTTGTCCTTGTGTGTGAGGAGAGATTGAAGTTTAGTTAAAGAACTGTGACGAACTTCAATGTCGGCTTCTCTCAGAATCCTCTGGATCTTGCGAGAGGCTTCTCCCATGTATGGGAGGATCACTCTCGACTTCGGTTGAGTTCCACTAGCATTCCACACAGGTGGGATTTCTGTGGAAATCTTGTGTGGGGGGTAGCTGTTGTGTTTCAACACCTGCTAGCCAGTGTGCTTCAGTTCCCCGGGTAGGTGGTCTTGGTCGCTGACCTCGTGGGCTCGCTTAACCGAGGTCTTGTTGATGGATCTCAACACGGATGGATGGTGATATAATGAACGGTAGTTCAGATATCGGTCCGTGGGAGTAGCTAAGTTTACGGTAAACTTGGTGGGAAAGGGATCCCTGTGCCGTCCGCGTAATCTTGGTGTCCAGAAAGGGGATAGCCCCTTGGTTCTCCATTTCCACGGTGAACTTGATGGATGGGTGCTGAGAGTTTAGGTGCTGAAGGAAGTTGTTGATTTCCTCGGCAACATGTTGCCAGACCACAAAGGTGTCATCCACGGATGACGTATCTAAGCCACACTTTGGGTCGGAGCGTCGCTGTCTGTAGTGCTGAGAACGGCGAGAACATGCTTGCCGAAACGTCAGGATTGGGTAGGCCCTTTTCAGGGCCACTCACATGCTCCAGCAAGAATACGTGGTGCACCATGAAGCTTTCCATAATCTACCACCAAGCGTTCCACCACCACGGAAGCCTTCAAAGATTTCATCGTGTTTGACATGATTGGTGTCAAGCATTTATATCATAAACAGATGAATAAATCCATACTTCCTGGAGCCAATCTTTTCAAAAATGTTTTTCACCATGTGGACGGGTTTGTCTTTTGTTTCTGTGGCACAGTGTAGCTTTATTTGTTGTTTGCTGGTTTGCTGGTCGATTTCTTTGAGATTAAATGAGTGTGTATTAGATAAATTTGTATTGGCATTTCACCAATAACTGGTTGGTTTCTTTGAGATTTGAGTGCGTATTAGACAGATTTTTGTTGGCATTTCACCAATAAAAGATATTTTGTTTTCTCACAGTTTACGAAAGAGACTTGGCGGAGGACTTAGAGAATGAGACGTCTGGCAACTTCAAGTATCTCATGCTCGCCATCTGCGCGGTGAGTTAAACATTACAGGTCATGATCACTGACACAATTATGTTGCCGTGATGAACTTAAAGAGCGCCCTCTTTTGTTCTTGTTCAAAAAATAGATCGTTCGTCAATAGATATCATTATAAAGATAGTATTTATAGTATGGCAGTTGGCTCTTTGTTTTAATTTTAGTAGCACTTCTTGTTAGCAAATTCATGCGCCTGTAAAAGCGTGTGCAATATCGAAATAACTGATCTATAGAATATGATTATTTGCACTGTGGTTTAATTGAAATCTCATGAACTTTATTATTTTTGTCAGGATTCACAGTCGTGCGATACAACACTTTATAGAAATGCAACTGTTTAGGGAACTAGTGTTTGATGTTTGCACTCTATCCACTTTGCATGTCAACGGTGATCTAAAGAGCTTTCGTTGTTTAAGATTAGACGTTGTGAAGTTAATCACCTTCAATCTATTCTTCTGCTGGTGGAGTACTGCACGTGCTTTCATGCATTTGGCGTTACTGGTAGTTTAATGTAAGACAGTGTGGTGCATTCGATATTCTACACTAACCCCTTCTTGTGTAGTATGAATTTTGTAAGCATGTATTAAATCTTATTGTCGACATTCAACAATGTTTGCTATTGATTTCATTTCTCCCGTTGTCGATCAGGGAGGTCGTGACGAGAGCGGCGAGGAAATCGATGAAGAGAAAGCCGCCGCCGACGCTCAGGAGCTCTTTGACGTAAGTGCGTGCGTTGTCTTTATCGGACACTCCCTCACCAAACCGTACTTACGACTAGGCCTATAACTTTTTAGCTCTATGTAGGACATTATCACTCGCCTTTATTAAATCTCTTGGTTGAAAAGAAATAACCGCTTACTCAGTATTCTTGTTGTTACTATTTTTCGTTTTTCTTCTTCTTCTTCTTCTCCAGATTCTCCTCCTTCTCCATCTTCTTCTTCACCCTTTTTATAACTCATTCATTTCTTCTCATTTTCTCTCTCTCTCTCTTGGGGTTGTGAATGGAACCACGAGATATATAAAGATAAGTTTTAGAGTGAATGATATGAAGAGTTTGTTCGCAAAAACCGATAAGTCCATATTTGCCAAATGGAGATATTTGCGATTAAAGGTCAAGAAAAATAGAAAGAATAATAAGAAAATTTCTGCTTCTTTTGACCGTAACTTCAAAAATGTACCTTTACATGTAGTGACCAATATCTCATTTAAAAGGTATTATTTTGAACTTTATGAAGGAGACCGTACTTCAAAATCTTCAAAAATGGACTTATCGGATTTTGCGAACAAACTCTTCATATATTCAAATCAAAACCACGAAAAAGCCAGTGGCTTGAAGATTGTGATTCCCTATACAGAAGTACATAAAAAAAAACCAGATTGGTCATAAAAATACAAAATACAAAATGTTACTAATAATACTAGATACTCAATAAAAGACCAAAAATACACATAAAAACATAGAGAACGTACATACATACAACACAAAACAGAACGTCATGAATGTATAATGTTCCAATACCTTGATAAAACATAATTAATCACAAGATTCAAAGAGATATTGTTTCAATTTCAACTTAAAATGATTTAAACTCATAATGCACTTAAGATTATATTCCAATGAATTCCATATTTTTGCACCTTTATATTGCACTGAGTTCCTATATTTCATCTTAGATCGGCATAATGGCAAAACAAAGTTTGTTTATAACGTGTATTAAAATTATGACTCATAGAATGCGCTTTAAAATAATCATAAAAAAAAACCCACAGCAATATCGAATGTACATATTTACACATAAAAATACTCGTTCTATAAAAAAAAAAAAAAAAAAAATCCTGTCTTTGAGGGATAAACAGCCTACGTCTTCAAAAGAGGAGTGTGAGCGAGATAATGAGAGTTTGCACACAATCGAATAGCTTTTTTCTGAAGAACAGTACGACGATTTAAGTCACGCTCAGTGGCTCCAGATCAAACCAAGTTACAGTAACCTAGGTATTAAAAGACAAGACAAGGGCGTTGTGTAACATTAATATGGTTTTCCTCGGTAATATCACGCAAAGCTTATAAATCATTCCAATGGATACGCTGATCTTCCCATGAATGTGATTGATGTGATTTTTCCAGGATAATCTCTCATCTATAATAACCCCAAGAAAATTAATTGAATCAACTCTGGAAATAACATTACCATCTGCGTATATCATCATATCATCATGTGACAGCTTCATTCCAGAGGACTGAAATATCATATATTTTGTTTTACTTGCATTCATTTGTAATATGTTAGCTCTTGACCAATCACAAACTTTTCGCAGTTCATCGTTCGTCATTTTGTTCAATATTGTTTTGTCAGAATGAGAAGCCAAAATGTTTACGTCGTCCGCATGCAGTACAAAACGAAGTAGATTGGATGCATTGATGATGTCATTCACGTATACCAAAAACAAAAGTGGTCCCAATGTAATTATACACTTGTACATTGACTTATAGAAGGTTCACAGACTGAGAAATGGAGAAAGTTTAAGTAGAGAGAGGGTCAGCCGTGGGGGCAGAGCATTCGATGTTACATCATGTTTAGCTCTTTGTGCGTTTTGAGTGCCGATCGGTATACAGAAAACCCCTTAACTTTGTGCACACTGTCCACAGTCCCCGGTAAAGAAAGGGTTACTAAATTGCATGACCACAATTGTTCAGGAAGGACACCTTAAACTTATGCCACTGTGTATCGGTATAGTTTCCTGGGAAGTAGTAATGTATAGATGTCAACGCAGAGTTCTTGAAATTGAGTTTTCTTCCCATCGTTTCAGAAAACGGAGTGACCTGCAGTCTCATACTATTCCCCCAATAGGATATTACATCAAACATTAACACTTAATACATCATAACATTAATTAAAACAAAACACTTTGAAAATCAGGAAATGAAATATCGTGACTCAGACCATATCAAGAGAACAGCTGGTCTCTAAACAGACACCATTGTCCTTTTGTCTAATTTGTAATAAAACGATGTTTCTACCTTTACCTTAAATCTACCATCTACATGGTTAGCAATCTCATAGTTTAAACATGTTAAATGATGTCATTAGAAGCTTTTCTTTTTAATCTTTTGACCTACATTATTATCCTTGAAAATGAGAAGTTACAAAGATCACCATGTATGGACACAATGCAAGCATATCAAAATGTCGTCACTCTTCCTTACATCGCTCACCGTGCCTCACATCTACCTCTCTCCACACAGGCCGGTGAGGACAGATGGGGTACTGATGAGAACGTCTTCACTCGTATCCTAGCAACGAGAAGCTTCCCACAGCTTCGCGCTACATTCCTTGCCTACAACGCAGTGAGTATGATTATGACCGACTCAGTCATATGGTTATCAACGATCCCTCTTTATCTGTATTGTTCTCTTACTTTTCACGATTAATATAATATTTCTGTCAGTGACTTTTCTCTGAATGTCTCTTCGTTTTAAAGAAAGATTTACTTGCCACTTGCGCAGCATTTGATATTTGTTAATGCTGACGGTCAATTGAATGCAAAACGCAGTGACGAATAAAATATAAACAAACAGACAAAAAAGTACACCTGCATGTAATTGTGTATACATAATTCATTTTTGTTTTCATCATTTCTTGGTTGGCG
The DNA here is from genome assembly GCA_033980235.1 of Diadema setosum. NCBI lineage: Eukaryota > Metazoa > Echinodermata > Echinoidea > Diadematoida > Diadematidae > Diadema > Diadema setosum. Next base: position 3,844,749 of record CM067078.1, on the reverse strand, counting down.
TTGTCCGTTGGCAAAAAGGATAACATGAGTCTTATTTCAAAACCAGCAACACTCTTGACATCAGAATTATTAAGAATACAATTACATAAACTACGTTTACTTAATTGATATCATGTACAAGTATAAATTTGCTTGACCAGTCAACCAGTCAAGCCGCCTCTTTCTCTCCTGTATTTATGCATACACATGTATTCAAAATTTCACTTTTTGTCGATCCACGAGTATGATAATGATAAAGGTAGTATACTGATGATGATGATGATGCTAATAGAATATAATATATATTGATTTTAATGATAATAGATAGTGAACTAATGATGATCATAACAGAGGTGCGAAATTAAAAAAACAAAAAACCACACGAGGATAACAATGCTAATAACAGTACTAATGATAATGATACCATAACCACTACTACTACTACTACTACTACTACTTCTACTACTACTTCTTCTTCCTCTACTACTTCTACTACTGATAATGATGATAATACATAACACTGATGATGGCAATAACATTATTTTTCTTATTACTATTATTACGTTTATTATGTACAATTATGACAATGATAAAACTGAAGCAGGAGAATTAATATCATTACTATTACTATTATTATCACAAATATAATTTTCTCTAAATCTGCCTCAGGTCGCTGGCTGTGACATCGAGGATTCGATCCGTGATGAGTGTATGGGTGATCTTCAGGACGGCTACCTGGCCATCGGTGAGAAATGGACTTTGATTCTTTCGTTTCGTATCGTTTCGTTTTGTTTTATTTCACTTCCAACACATATGATTACAACATTTGAATATATTTCTTTAATCTAAAGGTAAAGGTATTCAAACTTAAATATATATATATATATATATATATATATATATATATATATATATATATATATATATATATATATTACCATCAAGAGAATTCCAAAGTTTCAGACCGGAAAAAGAGAATGCACATTTTTAGCAAAAATAGTTCTGGTTAAAGGCAAATTAGATCCATTGGATTGCCGGGTAGGATATGAATGGACAGTTTCACTTTTAATGAACATATAGTCAAATACAGATGGGAGAGAATTATTATCAAACTTGCACATTGCGATCATTCACACACATTTGATTTCTACGTTCGGTTTGATGATTATACAGAGAGCAATAAATCAAAGCTAAAAATCAGCGCTCGTTCTTTGTTAACCTTCGTCGCAATACATGAGCTTTGTATACTTATCATTATAGGCATGAAAGGCTTATAAGAAAAAAAAAAAACACAGAATACAAATATCAGATCCTCTTGATCTTCTGACCGGAGCATAATCGGTCTTGTCAATCAAGTTCGATATCCAACTTTTAATGTATATCAAGATACTTCCTAAAAAGATACTACCCGAACAGACTTTGCTATGCTTTGCTGATGCCTTTGTAATTTTGTTTTTCTTTCTTTTCTTCACAAATGGCGGAAGTTTTGAACGATTATTCGCTTGTTTCTATTTGCTTATTCATTTGTTGCTATGTGTGTTTTCTTTACCAGTGAGCCGCTCCCGTGAGGTCGGCCAGTACTTCGCCGATATCCTCCACGACTCGATGAGAGGAGTCGGCACTGACGAGGAGAAACTCATCAGGGTGATCATTTCACGCTCGGAGGTGACTAGTAGTTTGCATGACATTTCTTGGTATAGAAACGGTTACCATGGGGACAAGTTACTAATGATGATGTTTATTTTTCTCCCGAGAATCATATCTTGTCCCCTTTAAACACGCTTGTTGCCATGATGGAAGCTGTTATCACCATGTGGTCTTTAATGGTCACCAAAACTCGTCCACACAGTTGTCATTATCATTTTTTTTTCAATTCAATTCATTTATTTTTCATTCTTCTTTTCCCAACAAAACATAACGCATAATAAATTTGGAATTACATCTTAAACATAAACATTCGATTATCATAATTACATTCGATTATCATAATTATCATAATTACCATCTCTATTAACGTTCTCTTTAATTTGATCATCATTATCATCGTATGTAAGTTGTCATTGTCATGATCAAGATTACCATTAACTGTTGTTTCCCTGCGTTTGGGTGGTTGTCAGTCTCAAAGGTCGCATTCTTGTTTAGATTCTTCGGCTTTTAGGTATCTGTTATCATTATTATTGCACTGGTTCTCGGTGTGGACACTCTAATTAAATTTAACGAGTTTTAAACAGAAAAAATCGATCTGCTGTAAATGGTTAATAGAGGAAAACATGGATTCTGTCTCAGAAAAAAAAGTAAGAATCAGGGCCCCATTCATAAAAAGTTTATATGACAGCAACTCTTGCTGGAATGGCAATTGTCATGGTATAACGACAAGAATCCAGCTTCCTGATTGGCTGTTGCTATGGGAAGTTGCCATTTCAGCAAGAGTTGCTATCCTAACATTTTTTTTAATGAAATACCAAGAGCCCAATCAGTCATTCTCATTGCAAGTGAGAGTAAGATTCCAGTTGCCGCCATGACTACACTTGATGCTTTCTTGTCATTGGCTGTTTGTCTTCTCATTCGCTCACCAGATCGACCTGAAGAGGATTAAGATCGCGTTTTTCGCCAAGTACGGGGAGACCCTCCACTCCTTCATCGACGGCGACTGCAGCGGCGACTTCAAGAAGATGCTGCTGGCCATTCTTCACGGGGAGAATGACGAGGAATAGATCGGATGCGTCCGACGCGCTGCGTGTCCCAACCGCGCAACGTCACGCATGCGCATGAACCGAAATTCAATCTATTAATTACGATTGAATAGGTTACGTGTAATGTCGAAAAATAAGGTTAACGGTGAGAGTCCTTATCAAACATCTCTAGTACAGGGTTTGAATTTCATGAGAAGAGTAATCTTGCGTGTTTTCATCACCTATAGTTTAGAAAGTCATAAAAGCCTTAACTGCACCGGTGTTTCGTAGTCAAAGATGGTCGGTTGAATATCGTAACGTGTTCATCATACAGTCGAGATTTTGCGTATTTGCCTTTCATCGCAGCTTGTTTAGCATTTGAAAATGAATTTCAACGAGGTCATCCTACCGTAATAATCAAAGTGACAATTAACACCTGGAAAATTATAAGTTGTACTACTGAAAAACAAACACTTATGGATACAACACTAAAGGTATCATTCTTTTCCATTTAATTCGGCCATAATGCTTGGCAGATGGGGGAGGGGGAGATAAACAGTTCCCCCCCCCCCCCTGAAATCCTTACCAATGGTTCAAACGGAGTGGTTAAGTCGGTATTAAGCGGTATACCCGGTACTTTGTCGCATTCTGTTCTTTTTGAATTACACTGTCGCAAAGCTTGTTCACTTTCTTTAATACGGCGGCTGTTTGCAAGTGATGCGGTATTCGTAAAGTTTTTTTTTTTTTATGCTATGTGCTTATTTGTGTCACATATATACAAGAAGTACCAAAGGCGATATTTTAAACGTGGTAGCTAGACTGTTTGACGTTATAATTGTAATGTTTAAATTAATCTGAAACGATGTTAAATTATAATATTTTGGCATAACAAAAATTTCGATGCGTGACTGACATCTAAGGTGGCATTAACCAAGACGTATCAATGATGTATCGTGACGTTTTTAGGTATATAGCGAGCCTAATAATTAATCTGGTATAAGAAAAAAATTGAAACATTTACACAGAATAATTGATACCATGCACTTGACAGAATAATATTCCTGATTACTTAAAATTGCTTGGCTTTAACGTTACCTTCCCAAACCTTGCCACCAAAATTGTCTCTCTGACATTATCAAGAAATCGGGATTAACAACCCTGGCATAAAACCAACGACCAGAACAATAATAGATTCGTCTTTCATATTTTTTTCTCAATATACGTATGAAACAGATGTATGCGATGAAATGTTATGTTCTGTGTTCAGTTTTGTTGGAAAAAGAAGAATGAAATAAAAGAATTGAAGCACTTGAATAAGACACGAAAGCCGAATAGATGAAGTCGTTTAGCATAAATCGAAGCGCCCTCTGGTGTCGATGATACATGTTCAGGTCCAGAGATATCAGGAAAGACGATCATATTGTAGTTGTAGATCTTGAAATGAGCTTGAAAGGCTATAGAGAAAAGTAAAAAGCATATGAGCAAGGGAGAGAGAAAGATATATATATATATATATATATCTATATATATATATATATATATATATATATATATATATATATGCGTGTGTGTGTGTGTGTGTGTGTGTGTGATAAAAACAATGGCATTAAAATGCTTTAATATATATATATACATGTACATAAACTCCTCAAAAAAGTCCTGCAATTCCAATTTGATGTATCATATTTCTCTTAAAACTACATCATTTTATTCAAATGTGGCATCATAAGAAAGCCTGATTAAATTTCTTTACAACGACAACTCACTTGTTTACATTATGCATTCCTGGAATGCACAGTACGACTGAGTATGAGGAAAGGTCAAATGTGAAATGTTGCAAAATAGAGCAAACGTGTTATGTCAAACAGTATGATTCCCATTTGCTTTGTCGTTTCGGGGAAGGAATGCGCTTGAAAAGAATGTATTGTGAGATTATCATTAGATTTCAGGCTTCATCCATGAATTAAAATCTGCAGTAATATTTGCAGATTAAAATTAAACATAGAGGTTGACCAAACAGTCATTTGATGTCTAGGAAATGAGAGTTTTTGAAAGTGCTCTCATTTCAGCATTGCTTATTCCAGCGGCTTTTTTTTTTCCATCAAAACTATACATTATCAATAGCAGAATTATTGCGACTTTCCACTTTTGATCTGTCCCCGTACTCAATTGTTTTGCACATTCCAAGAACACTCAATCATAGCAAGTGAGGTGTCATTTTAAAGATAATTAATCAGGCTTTCTTATGATGCCACATTTAATGAAGATAATGCGGATATAAGAGAAATATGATATATCAAACTTTAATTGCAGAACTTATTTTGAGGAGTTTTATTATATATGTATATATATATATATATATATATATATATATATATATATGCAGTGCAAAACTTGCACAGAAACGTGGCTGGTGTTGGGAAGCGAACCGCCCCGCCATGTTCTGGTTAAGTCCATTGCTTGCACTATATATATATATACATATATATATATATATATATATATATATATATATATATATATATATATATATACAGGTTATATATATGTATATACAGTATAATACAGATTTAGAGAGATTTAGAAATATATTGCAAGACAGATTGGTAGATAACTAGATAGATATGTACATGGATAGAAAGAAAATAAGAAAGAAAGAAAAAAAAAACTACTGGGGTGGCTGTAATAGAGGTCAGGCTGAAAGCGTGGGATTGCTATATAGATGATATCTGTCTGTGCATGTATGCGTGTGCATAACTTAGAGAATAGCATTATTTTGTTGTTTTATCCGATACAGGTTATGAAAAGAGAAAGAGAGAGAAAGAAAACAAAAACAAACCCTGAACACTGACAATGATCAAACCTGATATTGGTTTATCACATGAAAGTGATGACTGTATAAACTTATTTGACATTGTATCTGATCTTGTTGCCACAATCTTTCTATTTCATTTAACCAATTCATGGAAAACAAAAACAAGAAAACACAAAAGCAAATACACAACATGGAATAAACTCGAATTTTCGTCTAGGTTGTGACCGCAGTCCCTATAAGTACAGATCATTAAACATGTCGAAAGAACATGAACAGTCTTTCACCGTACATGAGTAGGGCCTCCTAGGTAAAACGCAACGATACAAGCAGTTACAAAGCAAGCAAAGCAAATTCGATAACTCCTGTACAGTCATATTGAATGCCGGTATAAAAATCATTGTGAAGTTAGGTGACTAAGGAAACTGAGAATTCATAGTAATATTTTTATAAGGTAATGCAAAGGAAATTATTTGAGAGAGAGAGAGAGAGATGAGAGACACGTGAACGCGGACAAAAGGACATTATCATTGTATTATTATTACTATATCTTGAAAACTTACATTTATACAATAATGGGTTATATTTGTTATTCCAAATGTTCGTTAATCCGAGAATGAAACATAGTTCGTAAATCCGAAACACACGAATTCGTTAATAGACTCTACCTAGATGTTCCTTAATAAAAAAAAATAAACAAATAAAAATGAAAAAGAGTTTATTAATCCGAACATTTGTGGCTTTATTCCAAAGGTTTGCAATTCCGAAGGTTCGTAATTCCGAAAATGAATTGATATTCGTTATTCCAAAGGTTCCGAAAATGAAAAAGAAGGTGCGTACTAATTAACCTTCCGACTTACAAAACTTATCTCGTTTCTGACTAACGAGCCTTCGGAAAATATACTTTCGGAATAACGAACTGTAGCCATAATAACATCAAGCATTCATTGATTACAAATTAAATAAGAGAGAAAATGCGCAGATTCATTCATAGTCTACAAATATAATATGATATAAAGGGAGAATGGAGTGATGTTAATTACTGAAAGAATTAATACAATATTATTCAGTCGTTGTATATTCGTTGGTGGTGATTACGCCAGCCGAAGTTTGCCTTTATTTGGTCTTCCAAAAATAAAAGAAATTAATAGAAAAGAAAATCTTGAACTGAATGATTGAAACCTCACACATAACTATGCGCTGATCTTCATTTTGCATCAACTGCTTTCTCTACTGACATAAAACATCGTATGACAAGGATGAACATGGTCTGGTCAGGACCGACAAATAAGGACCGACATGGTCTCCAGACTGCAGCTATACACCAAGAGGTTACTAAATCCCTCTTCACCATCAATCAATAACTTCACAAGACGATCAATAAATTTGCATATAACCGAACTGGGAACGTAGAAGAAGACGACGATGCGAATCTATAACAGACTCTTGTGACGTCGATAAGCGAAGATCGATTAAGAGGATTGTACATAACATCGGAGCGAAAGGGGGTGAGTCTTTTGAGAGAAAGGAAGAGTTATACAGACGATACGCACAAGCAGAGTAAGCAGGTACATCGCGAGGTCCGGGACATCTCCAGAGTTGGCTGATGTTTCGTGTGAGACTCGCCATGCTCGATTAAAGATACCCCCTTCTACTGGAAAGGGTTTTTATCGTTAGCTAGTACCAAACTCTTCCGCTAAACTCCAAAGGAGAGGGGACCTCTTGTTGGACATCACCATCGCTTGGAAAATTAAGCTTTCGGGAGTATTTCACGACACGAAAGCCGAGTGTCGCGGTGTGATGTTAACGGAATATCAGTGACAGTGCGTAGATTGCTACTAGGGATGACAAGATGGCGTCCTTACGGTTTTCTTTGTTTAGTCTGGTAAGCAAAACGAGATGTTCGTGAATCTTTTTATCTATTTCCTCCTGGTTTTTCATCAAGGATTAATCTATAACTATCATGAACTTTTAGGTACATTTCTGAACCTTATTCCTGAATTTTAAAAATAAACAACGAAAAATAAGCAAAACTCATAATAATAATGTCTGCGGACCCATTAGAATGATATGACATGCATTGAGTTAGCTCTTGGACTGTCTGCATTACTAACCATTGATTTAACTAGAGACATGAACAATTTAAACTCCATGACTTCGAGACCACCCATCCCCAGTGGTATGATAACGGGCGTGTTTGGGTGGTTTGTTGTTTGTTGTTTTAAAGAAAAGAAGAGAGAGAAAATGGGATATTATCAACAAACTTGCCTGGTTCTTTGTAAGCAATATGTTACCTTGTTAACTAAGGTTTAAACCATCTACAAGGGGAAGTGTGGAAGAAGGTATATTATTATGATGCTGAATATTCAACGTGTTTTTCAGTTTTCTAACATTTAACAAACAACCATGACAACTGCACTAAAGGATCGAATTCCTGAATAAAGAAAAAGAAAGTGTAATGAAATAAACTTTGTTAGCATTTACAACTTAGTTATTCAACATTATCATTTTGCAAGGCAAATTCCCAACGTGAAACTGGATTCAATATACATGGAAAGTTCACAGTGATAACCATAGTCAACCAATTTTTTATACCGAGGAATGGAAACTAGTTTGTTCTCGTGGTCGTCGAACTTATGTGAGTTTGTTTCAACTTTTCCCTCCCCACCTACAGATTTTGGCCTTCATCGCATGTTTTCAGTCCAACTGTGTGAGAGGTGAGTTAAAACCTGCCAACTTTGGGTGAATTGCCGGGTTTAGCAGTACTTTATAGCAGTTAGTTCATCAAAAGACGCAAAGGTGTATAAAGTGGTTCATGCTGCAACATCAGTGTAATTTCTTACCTGACAGTTAGAACACTCCCTTATTTAGATTATGAACGTAAATCCGCTTGCTGTGACATACCTTAATACTACGCTTGGCCTGTATTCCAATGTGTATTTTATTCCATGTGTTGCACATTATTTTCTTGTTTGTTTGTTTGTTTGTTTGTTTGTTTGTTTTTAGTATTTGTGTCAAAACTACGTCATTTTTACCGGTAAATCCCGGGATCTGGTTTAGAAAAGCCAGTGATACATTTTGATTTCTCCCTTTTGAAAATAATAATTGTCGATGTGTTGTTGGCGTTTTACGTTAAATTCATACGCTTTCTTCAGAATTGCTTTCATGTTTTTATTTTACTCCAACCCGTTAGCTTTATTTTGTACGTTTCAGATAAAGAATCTAAATGAATGAAAAGAAACAACATGAAACTGAGAATGAGACCGAAAGTGTCCATTAGTATCGTTTCATGATGATATTTTGATATGATATACCCCGCATATGTCTGGCGTACATGAATTTAATATTGAGAATATTATTTAGTGTAATGTAGATAGGGCGTCTCTATGAATCGTAATTCTGTTTCCTGATTCATTGATAATGATAGTCAATTAATGGCAGAAACATCATATATGCAACACTGATGTACTCATCACGAACAAAAATTGATGAAACCCTTGGCCGGGCTAGGGTGTCAGAACAATTGGGAGACTGTTCTCTAGAAATCCATAAAACCGTTGTGAACCCGCAGTTACACAGTCACTGTCATGTGGTAGCTATATAGGCATTTACGTGCATTCCGTCACGAACACATTTTCCTCAATATTTGCCAGTGTAATCAATCGTACTTCTTGCATGGTTTCCGTACAAAAGTGAGAGGAAAAAGGGGTGCAAATTTTGAGACTTCGAGATACATTTCACGCTTCCAAAATGGCAGCCGTGGTCTAAACTTAGTTGACACATGCGAAATCGATAATGCCTTTCATTGGCACGTTGGGCGAGAGGTCCCTGACAGGGCTTGTCAACAAAAGTCTCACTCTAGAAGGACAAAAGAATTGATCGATCGGGACGTGCAGAAAACATTTGGGGAATAAAATCATCAATAAGTGACGACAACTTGCGAAATGCCTTCAGTCAGCGCCATTTTGAAAGGGTCCCTGGTGTGGCCTGTTCTACTTTTTACGTCATGAAATAAAGGATTATTCTATGCATTTTCTTATCATTCTTTCGTGTCTTATCATTACATTTTTTTTCTTTGGTCTTAAAAATCTCTCGGAAGCATAAGACATTTTGAAGAATGAGAAATACACGCCTTTGAAGAAATTAGTTTATAAGTAGAGAAAGTAAAAACAGTATCGTCAAAGCACAAATTTTGTCACGTCTTACGGTTAGATACGTGACCAATGAAACTTATTTGTGAACATGTGATCATGGTCAATATTAGTTTCAAAGCAAACAAGCAAAAACAATGATATCGAAGATTCGCTATTCAAAGACCGATCTTTACCCGGTTTGAAAGTAGGGCAAATGTAACAATTGAGACAAACTTGTGTGATAATTATGTCACTCATTGCCTTCGTCACCATAAAATAGCTTTACCATGGGGAAAATTCCTTGATTTGTTGTATAAAACCATCACATCAAAGCAACAACAACAACAAAAACAGGAATAGGAAGCTACATATTTGCAATACGCCATGGTTTCCTCTATCACCAATATTCCTTATGATGCGAGAGTAACGCTTCGCATTCGATTCTTGGAGTACCGGCGTACTGCTTTAGTATTGTTCCATTATCGTTCGCCTTTACTAGCTGCCAAAATTGTCTAAATTCGAGATTTAAACGATAATTGAAATCATTTCTATATTTTGTTTGTTTGTTCTGATTCTTATTTCAGGGGAAACCACTATTTCCGTCACCCTACCGAGTCAGTACACTACCGAGGAGTTCACCCAACAAACGACGACACTATCCGATGGCAACTCATCGACAGGTATGGTTTGATGACTACATCCATCTTTGTAAGAATTAAAGCTTTGAAATGAATAATAACAATAGTAATACTGATTGCAATTGTAACCCACTACGTGCAAATGCTACTAAGACAGAAAATTTCCAGCTGTATCAGTAAAGAAACTCTTGCTTACACTCATCTGGTTTAAGATTGCATTTTTAGCGGCAGGATGAGATTTCATTTGTGGATTCTGGTAATTAGTCTCTCATACTTTGGTTATTGTCTCGTATTCCATAAATAACTGGAAGTCATCATATCCATTCACTAACCTTCGTTAATCTTTGTCTATTGCTAGTTGACGGTGGATGGGGAGACTGGGGCGAATGGCACACCTGTACGCACACGTGTGCCGGGGGACTGACGGTCCGATTTAGACGGTGTAACAACCCGCCACCCTCCAATGGTGGCGCCAACTGCACCGGTTTCGAGATGGAGCAGGGATCGTGTAACAACGACCCGTGTCCAGGTAACAGCAGTACATGTAACTAGTTTTCCTGACCACGCCAACAATGATTAGAACTTAACACTACAAATTCCTGAAAGTTGTATGAGAAATGAATCAATCAAGGAATTGATTAATACATTTCTCATATAACAACAAGAAGAATTGTTTTAGCAGACGGTTTATACAGTTATGAATACACAGATGTCTTTGTTTTAGCTTTCGAATAGATTGTGTAAAAATGCGTCATGAAACAAAGTGGAAAAAAGGAATCGGTATGGGATTTTCAGCGGTACAAGCAACTCAAGTAAAGCCTTTTTAGTCCTGTAGCAGTGACATGAAGAAATGAAAACAGGTACCCAAATCAGCCACTCTTCCCTTCTCTGCTTTAATCTTGTAAAGATTGATAATTCCCAAAGTGCAAGGAAGACATATTATTGCATAGATGATTATTGCATTACAAAAAAATGGATCATCTTTGATTTATCACAAAATAACAAGGGGCAAACCAAACAAATTTATGCTGAAACAGAAAGTAGTCGGTTTTTATACAGATTTGTTTGCAGATCATCATATCTAATTCCTTCCCACTTTCTTTTTTATTTCATGACAATTTTTTTTTTATCTTGTACGTGCATGGTTGGAGATAAACATTGACACAAAAGATACTGACGGACGGCCTGTCAGTATAAGACAGATCTTTTGAAGAAACAAAACGACCCATTTCACTATACGTCGGTTCTTGTCAGAAAACAACTGTGACCATGATATTCAGGATGATATCGTGTTCTATCATTTCTCTTCACTTCAGATCTTACATCATCACCAATATCAGTGCCAAGCGTCCAAACCTTAGATCTACGCGTAATCAGTGGTAACAAGGGCATTTGAAAATAAATCAAGGCAATAATATATGGACTGTGAATGAAAGCATAATGATAATGAAAACCCTAATTTTCATGACTTTGTAGCTTCTTGGCGATAAGCCAGAAAGGGTCTAACAAAGCGTCTGTTTCTTGCCTTTTTCCGCCTTGGATCAGTTGATGGGGCTTGGTCTGACTACTCCGACTGGAGCGCCTGTTCCGTGACGTGCGGTGGAGGGATGCAGACTAGGACCAGGTCCTGTTCCGACCCAGCCCCGGCCTACGGTGGGGCAAACTGTACCGGAGAGACCGAACAGACGCAGAGCTGCGGAAACGTGATATGTCCAAGTGAGTTTGAGGATCACTTTCTGAACATTCAGTGGTCATCGGATAAGTCAGTGTCACTGATAGGGGTTTATTAATATTAAAGCTTGGATCCTTTGAATTTGTCTAGTGCGAAAGACTAATACTTTTCTTTTCCTTTCCGTGAAACAAGCTTTTTGTTGGGAAAATATTTTTGGTCAAACCATCATTACATGGTGGAATAAATTATTTTTCTTTCATCGAACTGTGAAAAACATGACATTATCAGATGCTTGATGGCGATGTATTATATAAAGTTAGTATACAGCATGAAAAAGTGTTGAAACAATCTATTTACAAATTTTGGTTTGGCGCAGTCTGAGCGATATAATTACTTGCCAAAATGTATTTTATGTTAAAACTAATTAAAAGAAAGCAATGTCCTATTCAATTCAATGTGATAATTTTGCTCAACCTTTTTTTTTTTTTTTTGCATTTGTTTTTTTTATAGTCCATGGAAATTGGGGTCCTTGGGGAGCCTACACGGCATGTAACACTGCCTGTGAGAAGTACCGGTATCGGTCGTGCAACAACCCAGCCCCGCAGTTCGGCGGGAATGACTGTGTGGGTGACGATATCTACGTGTCAGGATGCAGCATCTTAGATTGCCCTGGTAAGTAAATCAAATATGCCTTCTTTATCAGAATCGTTCTTTTATGTGGGAAACTCAGTTTCTTAAGAATAGTAGATAAGATACCAAAGAGACAGATTAAGAAGGTGCAGAAAGTTTAACGACGTTACTGGTCACAGGTTAAGAACAAGAGGAAACATTATATAACCGTTTTTTAGATGACTTGTCCCTCTTTCCAAATTAATCGTTTGAAACAAGAATACTACCAAGATCCTGTCGTTCTCGATAATACTTGTATAAATTACTATTCTCTAGGCTCCTTTAACAAGGTTTCAAGTCAAACTGAAGGTAAAGATCGTGGTCAAGTTGACAGTTCAAAACAGGGAGACATAAAAATGTAGTTGGATCAGATTGCTTATTCGCTTCAGTCACCATGTCAGTCTTTGTCAGTAGCACTTTATTGAAAAAGTAACACACGAATATAATGTTCAAACTTTGAATGTGCATACCGAAAAAAAAGTATATGATTGACATCAAGTTTGATAATCATGAGAGTGACAGTAGTCCATCCTGAAAGTAATAATGTATTCATGGTATAAACGTTCTGGCCTATGACCTACGAAGCTTTTTTGTTCGTTATGTCGATTTCCCGCATCAGCGCCAATCAATACAAAGTGCGCTGCTGCAGTGTTTAGATCGTATCATTTCATCAGCACAACTATGTTGCCTTCTGTACTCGCGTTTTGATGAATGCTATATTTTTCCAAATTTAACTATTTCGATCTCTTGATATGCATACATTTTTAATCTACTTTGAGAACATGTTCTAGGAAAGCGACAATATTTGAAATGTTTGATTACATAGTATCTTCTTGAGCCAGAGGCATATCTTTCAGTCTTTTCAATAATAACCTCGCCCTTTCTTTTAATTTCATGACTTTACAAGATATGAAGGGAAAAAAAAATCGCCATAACGTTCTATGCTGTATCTGCGATATCAGTCACATAGATTATTGCAAATAATGTGTTTTGTGTGTTTTTTTTTAATGAAACTCCATTACAATCTTGATGGTTGGGTTCACTTGCTATACTGCAGGTCAAAACTGATTATCACTCTTATCATGCCCCTAGTATATTTAAGAAGTTATTTCCACTCATCCCAATTCCCTCCTTTTCTAAACTATGTAGTTGATGGCCAGTGGAGTGAGTGGAATATTATTTCTTGCGATGAAACATGCCGCGGGGAGAAGACACGGACGTGCGACAACCCGCCTCCCTTGCGCGGCGGGGCCGACTGCCCGGGCTCTGACTACGAATCCTACGGGGATTGTACGGGATTCAAGTGTGTACAGAACGGTGAGTGTGAAATAAGCTCGAATGTTATTAAACCCTTTCTGTGCGACAAACTTAGACAGCGTGTATACTGTCTACACCGACAATTGGCAGTCAACGTTCACAAAGTGCAAAATGGGGTCAATGATAATGTTTCCGGTACGACGCCCTCCCCTGTCTGTCTGCCTGTCTGTCTGTCTGTATCTTTGTCTTAATTATTTTTTTTTTCGTATTATCATCTATTTGATTGCTCTTACGTAATAATGTTGTTATTTTTATGATTTTAAATAATTTACTTAATTGAAGATATTTATGATAATCATTACCATCATTATCAGCATTATCATTATTACCATTATCATTATCATTAATATCTTCAGCATCATCACTGTTATCATTCAATGTGTATTTAATAAAAATAGGACGGTTTTAAGATGTTGACATGTTTAATGGCCATGTCCATGTATTTTCTGCTTGGCGTCTATAGGGGCGTGGTCTGACTGGACCGAGTGGTCGTCGTGCAGCAAAACGTGTGGGCGTGGCGTGGAAACCCGAGTGAGGACGTGCACCAATCCTCGGCCGCAGAACGGTGGGAAGGAGTGTCCTGAAGAAGACCACTCCTCAGAAGAGAAGCAGTGTTTCTCGCACACGTGTCCAGGTATACGATTACTATCATTTGTAGATTTAAATCGCTCATTAATTAAGCGATAGTTACTTACAAGAACAGGTGCTTTGGCAAAATGTCTTTTCTTCATGATTAGATAGCAAAAAAAAAAAAGCATGATATTTCTGAACACTGAACACAAATTGTATTTCTGTTGTACTCTTTCTTTTGTTTGTTAGGTGTAAACATTCCACCCAAAAAACAAACACACATACACACATGCATAAACAAACAAACAAAAGTACATTACTGAACTCAGACAATGGCCACTATGTGATTTGTTACCTTGATCGCTGATTCGCTAGTACCATTGCTCGTCCCGCCCGCAGTGCCTCCCGATTACGTGCGTCACGTGACGAGGAAGCAGCGAAATGTCGACTACGCCCTCATCCTGTCCATCATCTTCGGCATCCTGGGCGTGTTCACCATCATCCTCATCATTGGGCTCCTCATCAGGAAGTACCAGCTGAACCGGAAGAAGAAGAAGCTCTTGGTAAGCAGGGTCACAGCACTCACGGCAGAAAAAAAAAAGGAAAGAATTTGTTGGATGTCTACCCGAATCTTCCCCATAAATGTTTTCTCCTCTGAGAGATATAAGATTTTGTCTTTTTTTTTTTTTATCTAGCGCTGAAAGAGGTGAAGCAAAGGATCGTCTGAGTTTTTCTTCTGTCATATTCAACGGTTCGGCTCTTGAAAGGAGAAAGTACTGTGGAGAAATGGGGAAGAGTCTAGCACTGTGTTGGGGTGACATAGAAAAAGACAAACAAACAAACAAACAAGCAAACAAACAAACAAACGAATTTACCCAGATGTCAATTTTACCGATGTATCGCATTTGCTAAAGACATTATCATGATTGTAGTGTATAGAAGATATATAATAATGACATGCATTGCTATCCAAGTTTCCATTACGAAACCGTGAAATAAAAAGATGTGCCGTTCATAAGTAACTGTTCCCAAGCATTGTCTGGCTCCTGACTTTGAAAAAAAAAATATTGCCAGTTTTAAAAGAAGACTTTCTGTATTTCATCCTGTTAACTTAGCACACAAAGAATAACCATTTAACACATACAGAACTGTAACCAACTCCCTGTCTGCATTTCTCGTTTGCATTGTACAGGAGGAACGAGAAAAGGATAAACTGTACAAGGAGGCAGCAGAGATGAGCATTATACCGGTAAGACACGCGACCCCTCTTCCTGCCCTGCTGAAAACAACACAGTGTCCCAACGTGTGTTCACACTGTGTTCACATAATCAATTATATACCTCACTTCTAGAATCCTCTCATCTGATTGGTTAAAAGGGGAGTCATGAAAATAGCTGTGCCCTATTTTTGAGTTACTGTGACCGGGGCCCGGGCACAGTTAGTAAATAGGTTTTAGAGACAGTCGCGACCCCGTTCACACAGATCGCTCATGTACGCACCAATGATACGACCGCCGCGCATTCGATCAGCGTGCTGTAAAAGAGACTAGCTGACTGGTTTGGAGACAGTCGCGACTCGCAACCCCCCGTCTGTACACATAGATGATCACACGCACCAATGATACGTACGACCGCCGCACTGTCGATCAGCATTGATTACAACTTACAAGTGCTGTAAAAGAGACTAGAATCTATATTCTCGGTATTTATGTCTGAATATATGTCGGTATATAAAACAAATAATGACTGCTTGATATTCGGGGCACAGTTAAAATTATGTAGGCCCTCGGTGATGTGAAAACCATAACCATGCCCTCAGCTTCGCTTCGGGCATAGTTACGGTTTTCACATCACCTCAGGCCCATAATTTTAATTGTGCCCTCATAAGCAGTCATTATTTGTATACTGTGTGATGTGATGTGGTTTTTCAAAGAGAGTTCACGTCGTAATGTTCTGTTCAACACTGAATTGATGATTTACAATGTTTTCACAATGTTAAAACGCTCGATTTCACACTGTGTTCAAAAGGTGTCCACACTGTGTTTCATAACGTGTTTCACACTGTGGGAAACTGTGTTCTCTTCGGCAGGGCATGCTTGCAGCAAGATCATGTTTGATGAGATAGAGAGTGTTGAAAGTTTCCCTGAATTATATAAGAGTATTCCTATTCTATGATACAAACATAAAATCGATAAATGCAAAATAATAATAATGTTTGCATGTCTGAAAATTCGTACTAGTCAAAATGGACGCATACATCCGTCACGTGGTCTATAAGATAATATGACGGTTGCAAAGAACATTCCCGAGCACACAACATCTGTATGAAAACCAAAGAGAGTCATTCATGGTCATAATTTTCCACTCTGTGCTTCTGATAGGAGGGCAAGAGGAGTGCTGCCGAGAAACAGCGCCGTCAACAGTTGAAGGCGAAACTGAAGAAGAATGGGCGTGTCGACGAGGATTATCCGCTCCTTGGAGAGTTCGGCGTAAGTTTCGTCACCATGACAACAACTTACATTTCTTTTTTAACGTACTCTCCTTTTAATTTCAAAGCTTAATGACATGGTGACTTTAGTCTAGAGAACATTACAGATGAAATAATGTGACAATCTTATGACATATCAATTATGAAATATTAAAGCATTAACAAGTAGCATGCACATTATATGGAATACGAGAATCATTAATAAAATAGGTGGCTCCCAGTGGGTCTCTTTACATAGTCATTAGCACAATAACAAACCCTCACAACTGTCATCTCGCAGAGTTTGTTAGCAGATATTCCCCAATATTTTGTGAGCGCTGTAGTTCTTGTAACTTTGTGTAATAAAGACTCCTATTGTGGTTGTTGAATAAGAACGCCCTATCGATAGCGACCCTACTGGGTTTTGACGTCATGAGCGACGCTGTGGTACGTAATCAACCATAACTCTGAACTCAAGACAGATCTTGAACCTATTCATGATGTAGGCCTACTTACCGAAACATTGTACTCAATTTACTCATGGGTTGTTGTTTTTATACTTTTTTTCTTTTTTCTTTTTGGTCAAAATGAACATGAAAAATCAAAACAAATTTTCCGCTCCCGTACACCTCTTTTAACAGCTTGACGACTTGCTGAACAGTAGGCCAGGAACCGCCGACTCCAGACCAGGATCATCTTTGTCACGTCCTGGTACTGCGAGACCGCGTAGTGCTAGACCAGGCACTTCGACATCGAGACCTGGAACGGCTGCATCGAGACCAGGCACTGCTATAGACAGACCAAGAACCGCTAGAGCCAGACCAGGTTCGTCAACCTCGAGACCGCGCACTCCCAGCTCGCCTCCGCCGCCGGCCTCCGGGGAAGGTTCAGCGACCGTGCCGCTGGTGAAGGTGAGAAAGGTTCTTAAATCTTGAGTACCAAGACATGAGTAACTCTTCTGTATGAAAGACACGTAAATCTTCAGATGTCAACTTTCAGTATACTCGTGTTTCTTTTTGTTCTTCATGCAACCTCTCCAACACTTTAAAACAGACTACATTCAAAAGTCAGAGGAAACTGTTGGTTTTTTTTTAATGTACAGTGCATGATTTCTGAAGAAAATCATCAGTCTTCAACGTGATTCAAATGATTACAGCAATCGTAACTGCATGAATACCTTTAAATTACAAGCAAAAGAAATCATACTGATGACGATGATGATAATGATAAAAATGACAGTAATAATGATAATAATAACACTGATAATAATACATGTAGGCCTAATGATAGCAAGAGAAGAAGAGGGGAGAAGGAAGAAGAAGAACAAAATGAAGGAGAAGAAAAATCAAAACAACGATAGGCTTACAATAACGCCCACTACGCCCTGTTGTTCAGGATGCAGTATTTATCCAGACTCCCTTGACTTGACTTTGACTTTATTTTTTCATGTCATAGATCGAGGAGCCGGCGGGGCAATCCGGCGGGCCGAAGAAAGCCGGAAATCGTCGCCCGAAACCCCAGAAGAATGTTCGGCTGGTTACGGCCAGCATCGAGCGGGAGGACTCGGGCTCCTTTGGACTTCGGGCCGAACCGACAGACGAAGAGCGCGTTGCCACGCCGGTCATGATGCAGCACCTGATGCAGGTATCGATCAGGGAAATTCGATCCAGTTGTCCATTATCGATTCACTGATATCGATGGATGCATGAAATAACTCATCTAGATAACAGTTTTAATGCCATATTTTTGGCGTAACGACATAGTTATGCAGGATGTGTACAAAATGAATCCTCCTTGTGTTAGCTTCATGTAGCGTGCGGCAAATTCCCGGACCGCTTTTTGTGATATAATGCAGATATTGTTTCTATTTTTAATTGCTTTCTTATTATTCCGGTAAGAAACATGCAGATAGACTCTTAGATGGAAATGGTCAAATTAACGGTAGCAGACAGATATACAAAGATATGTAGAATTTAGACAGATAGATACAATAGTCATAAGTATTTTCGATTATGGTAGAAGTGGTATAGCGAGGAGGCAATGGACAACATTGGGGACCGCGGATGGTTTTAAGTCTATGTTCGCTTTGTGGAAAGATTTTAAAGACGGAACCCTCGGAAAGTCATGAAATTTGTTTTTGTTTTTTCTAATGGACTAACAAACTGATGGAAGGATAGACTTTAGAAATGACGCAACAGATACAAATTACTTCCATTACGTTGATAAATTCAGTGGATTGACATACTCCGAAATAGATTAAGAGAGAAAAAGTATGGATAAAGAATAATTATGATAATGACATTCTGAACAAGAAGACCCAAAGGAGCTATATTCAGCTTACATTTCAGATGTAGACTGTCTTCAGAATGATGTCGATTGGGTGTTTTATCTCTTTCAATAGCTTGACGCACAGCTAAAGGAGATGGCTGGACACCAGGCATCACAGAACACCGGGGGAGCTACGGGAGGACCGGCACCAGCATTCGCTGGGCTGACTGATATCCTCGGGGAACCCATTACTGCTGTTATGCAAGGTATAGCTGTTTTCATTGATATCTTATATGTAACACTGTCTTATAAAAATAGGAGCTCTTCCTGAATTCGTTCACTCTTTATATTCTACTCAAAACAAAAGTTGTTTTTTTTTTCCCTGACTCTCAGAAGATTTGCTGAGACCCGTTTGACATACTGTAACAACAACTTGATGCTTAAAGAAGAGATTTCTGGCAAGTGTATAATGTACGCATTGCAGTTATATTCGACAAGTGATTGCAGTAGTTTGTAACAAGGACGTCAGGGGAGAATTAATCGTACCACATTAATAAGTGATAAATGTTTAAGCAGGAGTGTTATGCTCTGTACAAATGATTTACTACGTGTGGTGACGATTACTAGTATAACATAAAATTATTATGCATTTTCCGGGAGGTGAGATAGATAGATAGATAGATAATTTTTTTTTTTTTTTAGATAAATAGATATGTAAATATACAGACTGGTAGATACAGAGAGAGTGTGGCGAGAGAAGTAAATGAAGTATGAAAATCATGTCTGGTGAATCTTAGTCAACAAATCATTTTCATCATTTGACCGGCAAAAAAAAAAGTTTATCACCAAACTCATCTTTTGCTCAATGACGCTTCTAAATATGAAGCTTTTAGATATGAAGATGCTTCTTAATATGAAGATGAATACATTGTGTAATAATTACAATCTCGTCCATAGCTTGTATCGGCGAAAATGCAATGTCACGTTTATTTCCATATCCAATCCAGGTAAAGCAGCCGACGCTAAGGCGAAACCACAGATGCCTGCTCGACTAGGAAGTAAGTAATACATGTATTGATTTTTTTTTATTTATATACATTTTTGATATACATTATATTTATTATCTATACTAATTATAATAATTGTAATACATTATTTTTGAAGCTTTTTTTCTCTGTTTGTTTATGATAGTTATATCGTGTAAGTGTGACTACCAAAAAATTGCGTGCCACTAAAGTGAGACAATACCAGCAATAGCAACTGAGTAGACCTGACTCCAAAGCTATTCAAGAAACCGCGTATTAATTTCAAGGTTTATCAAGCATTATTCTTTGGAGTGAAACGCCACTAATATTGATAAGTGATAATTTGGCCTGATAAAATTCACTATGACCCCTAAGGAAAACGGACAAAGAAGAATGAATAATCAAACCTCGAAGTGGTTAGCAGTAATGAATTCAGTTAAGTGCACAAAACGCCTTCATAAGCTGTGATGACTCAGAAACATACAACTGTTCATGTTTATTTATTTTTATTTTTTTTTGTTGAGCAGAAAGCGCTGAAGCCAAGAATGCCAAGGCGCCAGCCCAACAACCCGCAGCTAAAGCCGGAGGCATCACGATGTCTCAGGCCACAGCGGGCAAGAAACCTGTCCAGGGACAAGCCCAAGCGCAACAAAAACCGCCTCAACAAGGTGCGGCGACAGCAACAGGTGCGGTGGGTGGCATGAACTTGCAGCAAGCTTTGGGCGGGAAAGGCGCCAAACCTGCCGTACAACAAAGCCAGCAGCAGAAGGCGCCAAATGCTACTGGAGGAATGACTCTTCAACAAGCAACAGCTGGAAAGGTATATTATCCTTTTTGCTGAAAAATTGTGGCAACATCAATTAAATCAATTAAGACAGAATCTCCAATATCATCAGATCATAAATCCAAAGAAGTCTTCCTCTATCGACTCTTTCATGTTGAGAGGTAATTCCTTCAGTTCTATTTAGTTTAGTTCAGTTCTATTTAGTTTAGTTCAGTTTATTTTGTTTAATCACGGCACTTTGCTTCAGCAAAGCTGTTTTTTGGCAAATCCTTGAACAACACACACACACACACACACACACACACACACCCCAAAATCCATACAAACCGCATACAATGATAGAGTAAACGACACAACTGAAATAACGAAAACAAACATAAGCAATAAAAAGTACAATCAAGCAAAAAAAAAAATAAGTTTAGGCTACCATTGAACAAGATAAAAAAAAAAAGATAATTCAGGACCAGTTTTAAACTGGCACAGAAATATCAAGAATTTGGTTATTGCATTAATGAAGCTATTTTTTTTTCCTTGCCGATTGACAGGGTGGTGCCAAAGCAGCCAGCGGACAACCAACCGGAGGCATGACTCTACAGCAAGCCGTAGCAGGGAAGACGGCAGGCAAGCCACAAGGGGCGCAACAACCCAACCAAGCACCTCAACAAGCCGCCGCAAAACTGCAAGGCCAACCTCAACCGCCAAAGGGTGGTGGTATGACCATGGCACAAGCTACTGGCGGTAAGAAAGTGGTTCAACCGCAGCCTCCGCAGAAGGGCGGAATAACCATGGAGCAGGCGACAGCGGGTAAAAAGCCGGTTCAACCGCAGCTACCAGCCCGCGGTGGAATGACCATGGAGCAGGCAACTGGCGGTAAGAAAGCGGTCCAACCGCAACCGCCTCCGACCGGTGGGATGACATTTGAGCAAGCGACAGGAGGTAAGAAAGCAGCGGCACCCCAGCAACCTCAAGCTTCCCAGCGTGGCGGCGGCATGACGATGGCGCAAGCGACCGGCGGGAAAACCGCGGCACAGCCGCAACCCCCGCAACGTGGTGGTATGACATTGGAGCAGGCAACTGGTGGGAAACTCGCAGTCACCAAGCAGGCACCTCCGCGACAGCAAGGTGGAGTAACCATGCAACAAGCGATGAACGGAAAGTCAGGACCAAAACCAGGTGAAGATATTCGTCAATTGCACCAGCATGTTTCCTATCAGTATTTGTATTAACCCATTATTTCGTCATTGAGGTGTACTTCAGGGTATATAAAAATGACGTTCTTTGCATAATTACCGGAGATTATCATTTTCACTGTGCTAATGTGTCGAAAGGTGAACCAAATACACTCACATGGTTTGACGGCACATAGGATTGACTTCTTCTTGTTTTTCAAAATTTTTCAGTTGATATCTCTTTTGAGTTTCGCGAATAATCCGATCGAGCGGTCATGTAACCAACTCTTATGATGACAGGATTCATTAACAGTAGTTTCAAAGTGAGTTCAAAATAAGTGCGCACAACATAGTAATGTTTTATCGTAAGAATTGAGACATTGTGAGATGCGCATAAATTCACAAAGCGGACGTGCTCTGGCAGATATCGGCTAATGCATCACGAAATCCTGCTTAACATCGCACACGGATTTTAGCATAAATATTATAACCCAGTTCTAATGTTAGTTTATGCGGAATTATACAGGAGAAAAAAAAAAACACACAAATGTGTCGTTCATAATCTTAATAATGTCGACAGGGGAAAGAAATATTGCCTTTAACAAGTCGTTGGTGAAAATCCCACTACTTCCCCCACCACAGCCGCTGCCGTTGCACCTACAGCTCAGCAAGCTCCAGCGGCAAATCAGCGGAGAGAGTCGGAGCCTGAATCGGGTGCCAAACCGGCTGCGAGCGCTCTTGCTGCTAAGAGACAGTCTGTAGCAGCTTTGCCAAGACAGGTATACGGAAATTGTGGTTAACATCACAGTGACATAATAACATAAATATAGTGATGGCTGAACTCAAGGAAAAAAATAAACGAGACAAAATTGCACTGTATTGCTGATGATACAATGACAAAGGAGATGGTGATGACAATAATAGTGGTGATATCGACAATGGTTATGATGGTAATGGTGGTGACGATGTCGATGGTGACGATGTGATACAGGAAACGATGATAACAGTGATGGTCATGATGATAATAAAGACAATAATGGTAGTTATGTGGTTAAGTGTGATCATGTTATTGTTGTTGTTGTTGAAGCTCTGGGTTTTTTTTTATTTAAAAAAAACCCAGATATTCCCTTGTTTGTCTCTTTTGGTGCAGTTGTGGATGTTGTATGATAATTTATAGTGAGTGTACAGGCGATTACAGACTCAACGCAGGGAATACAGGTCACAGTCCAATGAGAATGAAGATGCTGATCGGTGGTGGTGGTGGTGAAGATGATGATGATGATGATGAGTAGGAGGAGGAGGAGGAGGATAATAGTGATAGTGATGAGTGGGATTCAAACCTTTCTTAACAAAATACGATATGTTTTGCGGAATGGTGATGGTGGAGGTAGTAATGATGTTGGTAATGATGATGGTGATGATGATGCTTTTAGCGATGACTATGACGACAACCAACATCATGTCTGCCATCGATGTCAATGAAAGTGTCATCCCCCGTTTTATTCTCCATCACAGAAAAGCGACCTGGATGAATTCAACGAGAACTTCTACGAGCTGCCTCGAGAAAGTATTCAGTTGGCCAACGAGATTGCCCAAGGGACTTACGGCTCTGTCCATCGGGCCAGGGCTTCTTCAGTGCCGGGCAAAGATGGACCGATGGCAGCCGTGGTCAAAGTTCTCAATCGTAAGAACTCCTCCCTGTCTTCCTGTCTTTGATCAGATTATTTCCTCCCTCATTTTAACCTCCATTTAAACCAAAACTGTTCACCGGAAATAAAATCATGGGATCTATCCCAACTCCTACCGTTCAGACTTACATCTCTTAATTATTTTGGTTTTTCACGCCTTTCATCTTTGGATGATGGCACAATACAATCAGGGAGGTGGCCGACAACCCAACACAGTCTAAAACTAATTTGACACTGTACACAGAGAGCTGGACTGGATTTTGAAGAAAAAGAAGAAGATGATGATGGAGGAAGAGCAGAAGGAATATCGGAATAAAAGAAGAACAAAAAAGAAAGAAAGAGAGATGAGAATATCCTTACATTCTAAATTTACAGATTTCAGTATTAATTCGTTGTTATTGTTGTTATACTTGGATTACACAATCTGGGATTTTTGTTTGATTTGAAGTTATTTCTTTCATTGTTTTTATTTTGTAAGTTGATAGATTAAGCTCAATGTTCAATTTACGCAAGAAATAACTTGCAACATTTTTTTTTTCACCTTTTGCCTTGCATTCATAAATTATCATTCTCTCTCTCTCTCTCTCTCTTGAATATCCTTTTCCTTTGGTGAATCAGGTAACATGACAGCTATGAGCAAGGCAGCCTTCCTAAAAGAATTAGAAGCCATGAAGAGACTTCGTGCTCACCCGAACGTCGTGTCCTTCTTCGGCTGCTGCACTTCCTCAGGTATTACTTCCGGGTCATGAAATAAAGGACGCTCGCTACGTTGCGTTCTCGACATCGCTTTTCCTTTCCATGTAGAAAATTGGAGTCGTCTATAAAGTTACTTTCGCAGAGAGCTGATTGTCATTGATTACCTCATACTGGATCTGCTAAAAAGTCAGAATGAATCAATTGCTTCTTCTACATGCGGACCATCTTAATCATTATCACATTCATTTTGGCAATATAAAATATGGGTGATTTACTTAAGTTATTTGCCAGAACACCGACTTTTATTAGACGAAAAACTTCTTGACAAAATCCTTCATAAATAAATCGCATTGCATCTTCATTTTTTTTTTTTTAGAATAACTCTTCTTAATCAGTCAAATTTGTTGACTTTTTGATATTGCCTCAACATAAAATCCTATGTATGCTTGTTGTTGTCATCATCTGAGACCTCTAGGTAACACTTTGAATCCCAGGCATATGCTATGACGAGGTCTGTACTTATCTTTTTATTTTACATCATTGGTACTTTTTTCTGTTGTAGATCCATACTATATGGTTCTGGAGTACGCTGCCAAGGGTCCACTCCAAGTCTTCCTCCGCCGGAACCGACCGGGCGTCGCCGGGGCTAAACCGCCCCCTCCCGTGATCTTCCTGCGGTTCGCAGTCCACGTGGCCAAAGGCATGGCCTTCCTCGCCTCTGAGCGGGTACGGACTAAGATGGCTCAATATTTACCATTTTAAAAAATTGCTTCAGAACTCATCGCTTGAGACTAGCAAACTTATGCAATTGTGATGGTTTGACCACCTCTCACAAACCATGACAAAGTATCTCAGCCCTTAATATTAGGTCCAAAATTCACTCAAAGCGATTGGCCTTAATTGCAACGGTAAATGATTACATTTACACTTGATTGGGAAATGGTTTTATGACTTCCCAAGGAAGTCATAGAAGAAGTTAGTGTTGTGTAAAGTGGCATAGTGAATAAGACTCTTGGCTTTCATTTGGAGTTCCTAGGTTCGATTCTCGCCCAGTGTCTACGTCCTTGGACATGCTGGACAAGATGTGTTTATCCACAATGTCCCTCTCGACCCAGGTGTATAAATGGGTACCTGGCAACGCTAGGATGATAATGGCTGGTCCCTCAGTCTGGTCAGGGAGGTAATCCCTTCCCTGGTCTGGTAAAGTAGTGGCAACACCGAAGAGGCCTCCCTGTACAACGAAGACATTATTGTTATTATCATTAGTACTACTTTTATTAACCTTAATCGTCAATATTGATCAAGCGTATACAAAATACCCGTCCAGTCTGTTTTTAACTGTTCTGTGTTTGCATGTATTTCTGGACAGTGTTTCCCAGAAATTATGATCACACCAAAGAGAACTCTCCTCAAATTCAAATTCAAATGAGTTTTTACTTTGAACGTCAATCAAAATGATGCGATCATCAGTATCACAACCATTGTACAGATCTTCCTTTTATGTCTTTTGTTTTGCTTTGTTTTGTTTTGTTTTGTTGAATAATTTCAAAGACATCATCTGAACTAGAAATGCTAAAGAAACGACGATGAAAAAAAAAATATCGTTCGCGGTTAAGCCATACTATCTGTGTCGCAAGGATTCACTTGCTGTAACCATGGTAACACCATCCATATGATGTCATCACTCCATTTTCCAACTATTGTCTCATTCCCGGATGCAGGTCATCCATGGCGACTTGACAACGCGCAACATCCTCCTCAACGAGCGACTGATCGCCAAAGTGTCGAACGTCAGCCGCGTTCGCAACGTTGTTGAGAATATCGCAGAGGTACTAATCATTGCCCTATAACCTTCAAACCTATCTATTAACTCCTCTCCATTCTAACCTTGATTATCCACTTTGTAAAAAAAAAAAAAAAAAAATGTTGTCTGTCTGAAGTATCATGCACATATCTTTGTGAAGTTTGTTGTGCAAATGATATTGTTGTCGTTGTTTTCACAAGCAGTGATTTTGTGGAAATTAAAATGATTTGTGGAGAAGTATTATTCAAACGATGATGTCATCTACTCTAATATGGCAAACTATTCGCCTTACTTTTTCTAAATCATTGGATGAATAGTTCGGGAGGTAGGTAATCAAAATCGGAGGATTAAAATTACGCTAATCATAATCATTAATTTTTCAACAACAATTGTTTGACTCTGGTACAATATCTTGGCAGGCGGACTAAGCATTGGGATTTTTGATTGGTTCACATGAGGTGATAAAAAGAGAGAGAGAGAAAAAAAAAGAAAAACAAAGCTCACTGTTTGAACAGTTACACGGTCTATCTTTATAATACAATAAAAAAGAGGAAATGTATGTGTGTGTCTGTGATACGGAGTACTGGTATTCTTAACCACAGTTTGTAGGATTCATAGCCAGGTTCACATTCTCAACTATAATGTATAAGCAAAGTTCATAGACTTTATCTGTGTCTTATGAAAGAAAGAAAAATCTCCATCAGTATGTACCGGTACATGTCAGTAAGTTGAATTTTTTTTTTCCGTTTTGTTTGTTTTCATTTTCCATCTGACAAGATAGCTGGATAGCCGATAGACGTAGTAACTATGAGCTTCCAAAGACACATTTAGTTTTTCTCAGGATATAAAGATATCATGTAATCGTTTTATCTGGTGTGCAACCTTTTCAGGGTCGACTCGGAGTAAGATGGATGAGTCCTGAGTCAATCTGCGCCAGTGTCTACACTCCAATGAGCGACGTCTGGTCCTTTGGCGTTCTACTCTGGGAACTGGTCTGCTTCGGTGCGTATCATTTTTATATCTGTAGTGTCTGGGAGCAAGGCTATTCTGTGATTTTTGTTTTTAATGTAAATGATATGCAAATGTATGCTGACCCCAGGCAGTAGGTCGAAAAGCACATTGCAGACAGATAAGATATGCGTTGAATGAGGATTCAAGGGGGTTTTCGGTAATGGATAAGAGTAGTGAGAAACGTAAGAACCAGAATAGACCTACCTGTGTGATTTTGTAATTGAATTTATTAACACTGATCCCGTCACGACGTAGTGCTTTGTGAATGGACAATTTTACAACAATCCCTACACATACCGTGCTGGGAAGAACACAGTATACCACAGTGTGTTCACAATGTGTTGACATAGTCGGCTATGTGAAAACTCTATGTGAAGATGATTTCACACTATGATGTATTTTTTTTCACAGTGTCCACGTTATAATACTAGTATTCTGTCTCACACTGTGAACTGCTGATTTACAGCGCAATGTTAAAACACGCGAATTTAGCAATGTGAAGAGATTTTACACTGTGCTTCGCGATGCGTTTCATAATGTGGGACACTCTGTACTTTCTAGCATGGTTATACTCCCATACTCACACACATAATCATAATTTTCATTTAGGTCCAATTTATCAATGACATGTTCATTATTTGTTTGAACCAACAGGAGCCACGCCTTATCCCGGGCTGACGTCACGCGAAATAAAATCCAAAATCCAAGTCGGCTATCGCATGGACAAGCCTCCCCAGTGTTCGGATGAGCTGTGAGTTTATGATTTTTTTTTTTTCCGTCAGGTATTCTTAAGCGGTGATCTATCACTCGGTCTACTCCCACTATACGTCTAATAGTCACTTAGTCTCAACACATAGGTTATGGTCTACTCACGTTTCGTCTACAACCAGTTCTTCTAATGACCATATAGTCCAGTTGCCACTTAGCCTCATTACCAGTTGGTCTACTTCAAGACCGGCTATGACCACTTTGTCTAAATACTCACATTTTATTAGGCAAAATGAAATAAAAAGACAACAAACAAACAAATAGACAGAATTGCATTTAGACCACCTGGTCACTATAGACGAAAGGATAATTAGCCAAACTGGGCATTAGACCAAATGAGGATTAGACCAAACGGACGTTAGCTGAAATTGATAATAGACCAAATAAGTTTAGCCTCGTGGTGTTAGACGAAATGGGAAGAAGACCATCCGATATTAGACCAAGACCTAATGGCAATAAACCTTCTTTAGTTATTCTACTTCTATAAGGACAAAAGTTAAGGTTCTGTTTACCTTTGGGAACAATGATTTTAAAAATTTTCAAGATTTGACATTTAATGAATATGTGTAGGTCTGTTGTACCACAAAACATCCTATCAAACCAAAATTAAATATTCGCGATAAAGCCTAAAATATAACGAGATATCTGTATTTTTTATTAATAAACCGTAACTGTAGACGGCTTAGTCTGGAAACATATTTATTACAACTATTGTTCACATTTTGTATATCTAACAATTCTTAACATCGATTTTACCGATTCAAATTTTTTCAGTGGTTGTTTCTATCCCTATAACACATTTCAGAATTATTTCTAAAGCACTAATTCTGGGTTTTTGTTTCATCTGCAAATGGTAGATTATGCCTTTAAAATCGCATTTACATACCATAGCATAATTATACGCTTGGCTTTGTTCAGTTGTCCGGTAAGCACTATTGTATTTTGACGTCAACATCACATGTGAACAATAAACAAATAGGAAGCATTGCTAGGCTTGCCAGGATGGGAAGACATACCACTAATGCATGCACTTATGATGAAGTGCCTTTTTCATTGGCGCAAAAAGAGTTAAATCTCTTCCAAAATCACCCAAACTTCCGCTGGACCCTTGAATACTTAGTTTGTTCCAGCGACTTTATCTATAAGATGTGCATCCTCCCTGATTAGAGTATTGGAGTACTAGTATTTCATAAAAATAGGGACAGTGACTCCACCTACTTCTTCTAAGCTCTTTCTTGTACGTTTATGATTACAGCTGAACTACGTTTATAGTCACCTGACTTTGCAAATAGTCAAGCAGAGCAACGACAATATCTCATCGCCTTTAACCGGTATTTTGACAAGTAATTAGAATTCGATTTTCATCGATCGAATGCTTTCGAGTAAGTAGGCATGAGACCCTGAAACGGCTTCGAGTCCCATTAAAATGACAAGACAATGGGGATAACATACCCTGATGGGAGCAGAAGCAGAAGCTCGAAGCAGGGACATCATGCTTGAGTACCCGTGGTCTTATCCACAAAAGCTACAACGTACAGCTCCTCGTGTAATTAGTTTGCTGTCTCCGCCGGAAGCACAAAGCATCGTTTTAGATGCATTATGGGATAGCCCAGGAGAAAACTTGCCCCGGTTTTGGCTGCATTTGCACTCGGGTCACGTTCTGTCTTTATCCAGGGGATCTTTTTTGACGATTTCTTCGCTTTCCATCATATATTTTGACCAGCACATGGAAGCCTTGCAGTAGTAAACTATGACTCTAGTGACCGCAAATCAGTAAAATTTTGAAATTTTAAACTCTTTTTTGTTTTAAATCCTAAGCAAAGACAAAAGCAGCAACGAAAGAAAAACATATGAAAATTACACAGAATTGCCTGAAAGACGTGCGCAAGACAACCGGAAGCGACAGTGGCACCAAGGAATCCCACAGTGCATCTGTGACATGGTTTTTATTAGCGTGCGCAGAAGTTTTCTGTTCTTTGGCAATACCGAGAATCAGAATTCAACTGCTGTCTGTCTTGTCTTGTCTTTCTGTCAAGATATTCCATCATGAGGAGCTGTTGGCACGAGGAACCGAGGAAGAGACCATCATTCAAGACCCTTGTCCTCCTTCTGGAAAAGATCGCGGCAGAAAAGAAGGTGAGAAATCTTTGAACATATTAGATTCAAACATTTTGAACGCTTCTTACACCAACATATCAGTAAGCAGCAATAAACTAAACAGAAAAGGACTGCCACCTTATTTGCTTCAAGTTTCTCTCTTGTATATTAAATTAAATTCAAACTTTATTTTCTCTTTTCTTTTCTTTTTCAACAGAATGTACATAGAAATGTGTAAAATTTGACATGCATTTTTTTCTAATGATACAAAGGCAGCAAAGAAAGGAAAGAATAAAAACATGTTCATATCTATGATCAGTACAAGAAGAGGTATCATCTCTCCTTCTCTCCTTAATTTATCTTCTCTTTATCCATCTTTCTTTCTTTCTTTCTTCTTTCTCACAAATTCCACTATTTTTTTTTTTTTTTATTTGAAGACCTGAATAGAATGTGTCGCATTATTGAGCAAGTTCTGCTTTGCAAATGTGAATCTGTGGTGATATTATCATATAAGAGCTATGGTATCTAGAACAAGGATTGCTTGAAGAGCTAAGGTGTTTATTCATTTCATTCATTTTCTGTTTGATTTTCGCTTCAGGAAATAATTGACGTGAGCCAGTACGACAACAAGAAATATGAAGATCTGAACGACAGGCGCCCTCACACGCCCGGTTCGGTGTCAGGCTAAATCAAGTACAAATCGCGATACTGTGTACCAAGTAGATGAAACCAACGTAAACTTGACCACCAACTTACACATCCTTGGAACATCTTTGGCGAATTATAGGAAAATAAAACTAACATAACCCTTCAAAACTTCATTTCTGGAAGGAATAGTTTGAAAATACAAACAGCCCATAGCGGCTCTTGTACAATCCATTGGTCCCATGGGGTGGGGCGGGGGAGGGAGTATTAAAGTCACCTAAGGCATTTGAACTGTTCAAGGTTAGCAGACATCT
This sequence comes from Diadema setosum, assembly GCA_033980235.1. Lineage (NCBI taxonomy): Eukaryota > Metazoa > Echinodermata > Echinoidea > Diadematoida > Diadematidae > Diadema > Diadema setosum. The sequence goes on along the minus strand of CM067078.1, from coordinate 3,813,552 downwards.
TCATTTTTCCTTTGCTTGAATGAATAATGTGCGACACGTAGGAAAGGACGTCACAAGACAAGAACCACAAACAGAAACAGTCAGATTTCGTGGTCAGATTTTGTAGTCTGTAGTTTAATCAATTTGGTGTAGAATACAATCTATTCAAAATATAGTCAGCAGGTTGGTCAGTATAGCATATATACACTTTGTACATGTAGGCTAATAATCACAACCTGCAAGTTCTTCATCACATTTAAAGTTTTGACATTGCATTAAAAACTGCTGACTTCGCCAAATACGGCATTAAAAGTAATCATGCATACTGTTTTTCATTACCTCAATCTGGTTTCTTTACTCGATACTTCCAGCAATAACATACCCCTTCTGTTGACACTGTTGATCTGGTTCTTTAAAAGCATCGTTAGCGATCGCGAGTTGATCTTTATCCCCCAATTATCTGTAGGTTGAGACCTAAAACAAACACATTAAGTGGGCGTTGTGTCAGGCGAGCTGTCTTAAAATGCATTCAGCTGGGAACAAAATGACAGGTTGTAATTGTTCAAGAGTGATATTACGATGAATCTATGTAAAAAAAAAAAGAGTAATGCGAAAGATTCTAATTTGCCAAGTGTGACGTTAATGTATCTATAGCTGTACAGTGTGCTTAGCAACACGTAGTGTAAATAAAGTCGATATATTTTATGAGAACCCGTTAAACGACAGTGAGGTAAGCCACTGGATAATGTACTATGTAAATATAACTGTGCCAAGAGTTGAAAAACCAAGAATGCTGTAAAAAGTCTATCAAAGTAGGTTATATAAGGTGTACTTTAATCGGATTAAAGATGACAGGTTTACAATGTAGCCAAGATTCGATGACAAACAAGAATTGTACGAACGCCAGTGTTTCTTGTAATGCTTTTACATTATGACTCCGTAAAATATAACAATGTCATATCATAACACGCCATGTAAATATAATATATTTTATTGGTAAGCTGTGCTGTAGAATATCTAGATCAACAAAACGCTGTTAACTAAGTCTATTGAAAAGATGTATCTACAACAATGAAATCATGTTAGCTTGATTGATTTTGTTATGTGACGACCAGAATTTGTTTTGTGACTTTTACTGTCTTGTTATTCATAAATTATTTTACATGCATTGATGTTGACAGGCCTGACGTGTGTTATTGAAAGTGAGCATTTTACCTGTCCTTCCAGTATACATGAATTATTTATATGAATATAATTAGAGTCCTTATTTGAGCAACAGCGCCTTCGGTGATATCTATGAACATATCATGTCAATTGCCCTGCATGCGGAAAATAAGTTATTTGTATTTTGACATTTTTTTTTTAATAACAATAATGCCGATGAATCTAACAAAATTGTGATAGTAGAATTTTACAGTAAAGTGTCTGTACCTCTCTAAAAAGACAGCATAAGAATCGTCGTTCCATAGGACAAAGTCAATTATTCCCTTTTCAAAAGCATTCGCTTTATACAAAAGCAGCTTCTAAATTTCCGAACAGTTTCAAAAAGTATTGCAAACAAATATCAGAACGTGGCTACGTTGATGATGAAATCGAATATCTGTTGTTCTTTCCTGAAAAACCTTGTGCAGAATTGCATTGGTTTCTTTTTTTATATATTAAAGTTGCTTATAAAGACCACTCTGAACAAGTGAATTTGTCCAATTGTTGTTTACAAAATAGTGTAAATTGATGAACAGAAAAGCACTGCATTACGTTGCCATTATATTTTTGAGCCGACATAATACACGAACTCGTGAAAGCACCCATGAACACACAGACACACAGACACACACACATACACACACACGCACACGCGCACACACCATTACACACCATCACACGTTCAATTCATCGATATATATAGTGAGTGATATCAACCTTGCACAATGAGCGAAAGAGAGAGGTTACCCGGCATATTGTTTTCATCTCTTCACAAAGGCCGGATGTAATCAATCACCTTGGCAACGTCGATGATGAGGCAAATTTTTGTGTCCTTTACTGAGATATGACAATGCACGTGTCCAAGAAGGAGACTGATTTCCCTTTGAAGATTAAAGGGATGGTGTAGTATTGGTTGCGGTGAAGATTCATTTTTGAACTTTTTATATTTTGATTTTTATAAAAAGATAATACTTAAAGGAAGGGGATACCTTTTACAGACCTCCCAAAATGCAGCAAAACATTAAATATGAACCTCAGGGGACTTGTTTAGGACACTGCTGAGAAATTTGGAAGTCATTTACAGTAATCTACAATTTGAATAATGCACAAAACTCAACTACTCAGTAGTTCTGTGTGTCAGCCACACTTAAGCCTTTTTGTTGCAGTCTTCTGTATTTTTTTTAATCTATAAACACAAATCTAAAAGTATAAGAGCTGATGTAATAACATATAGAGTGTGTGGCAAGAATGTATATAGAAATGTTTGTAAGTTTTGATGAACTTTCTTCACAAAATATACATGATGGACACACACGCAGTGCATGGGTCTGCAAAGGTAGCCTAGTAATGTACTGGAATTTACGGTGAGCCCCGAAAAAAATTCAATTCAAAATCTAACGGTCATTAAAAATGTACTAAATGTTGCCTTCCACTTTCAATACTTTATGGGAGTTTCTAAAATGATACTCTCTTCAACATACCACTGTATTTATATACATGTATATATATATATATGTGTGTGTGTATTATATATACTCAGAAATCTGTATCAAAATTTGTGCTCTCTTTATGATAATATAGATATATAATAACGAAAGAACGAATACATTTTTTTCCGAATAGATTACGGCATCACAGGTATACCGCTTCATTTTAAAATTAATATTGGACACACACACACACACACACTCACACACACACATACCACCAAAACACACACAAACACATACATGGACATGCGTTTGCCATCAATCGCATGTTCGAGTATTAAGAGCGAAAACCCGAGAGAAAAGTAAGAGAGAGAGAGAGAGAGAGAGAGAGAGAGAGGGGGGGGGGGGACAATGCATATCCATTTCTTTAAACTAATGAACATGATTTTCAATTGCGTAACTGTGAAGGCTTTTCGGTATACACAAGAACAAACCATTCTCCTCTAATTCTGTTAAATACTCTCATTTATTCCATGATATTATCGAAATGGCTCATACCCCAAAGGCACTTGTAGCCATAAGTTAACCGTAGCATATGAGTACATGTAATATAATTCGCTGACGTGAAATAAGTAGACTGTTTGATATGTAAACTCAAATAAAACCGAAGAAATTTTTTGAACATGACGAACAACATGTATAAATTTTTCATCCATCGGGAGTACGTAGAAGCTCGAAATAACATGGTATGACGGAAAGAAAGAAAAGTTTATGTTATAGTCTTCTGACATTAACTGGCAAGAAAAAACGAAAAAGAAGTACGTCTCACTGTCTACGTACATGACTGTAGAAACTGACTTTTGGAGCCAAATACATTAATGTCATTACATTAAGCAGCATTATCTTACCAACACCACATTTTCCGCTAACACAGCGAAAAATACATCAGAAATCTAGACATTTTGCGGTAGAAACAGGAGACTGTGTGTTAGTAGATCTAACAGTTTATGACATGTGCATATAAATGAACATGGCTTGAATAAACCTGAAAATATAATGTTTCTTCTAACCTCGGCCGTTTGATCTGCCGCATACAGATTCGATTTCCCGTCTTAGAAATTCACAATAATTCACACACTAGACAACTAGTAGAAATAAATAACTTTACTAATAGAGTACTTACAAGTGTACATACAAACATGCGCCCGCGCATAAACAATATTTTTTCCTAGAGATAAAACATCTAAAACATGGAATGGGATCAAACACATTAAGTGGCTTTGTATCAGGCGAACTGTCTGGAGATGGATTCAGAAGGTGTATTGACATGGTTATTATGAATAGAATACTCCATTCGTTCTCTCGGAACGCTCATGTCGATTGTTGATTTGGAGCTCATATTTCATTTTTTTTTTAATTTTGTTGTCACTTGATATTTTGTTCAGAGAAATGCGCCAGCGCATTCTGACATTGTAGGCAAGCCATCACGACATTCACACAAAATGTATTTGTTCCATTTTATTTCCATAACAGGGCATTCTTCACACACTACCATACATGTCCGAACCATCCCTTACCTGTTATATTATAGAAGAATGTATAAGTCGACGTGAAATGAATGAATAGATAGATAAATTAGCAAATAAATACCAATATGAAGATCAATGAATATCATCAACGGGTCCTACAACATTGATCATTGGTCCCGATTTGACCTCTGGCCAATAGCTTTCTTGTCTTCTCTAAATTTTGGGCAAAATTGTTTTTACCATTTTGTACTTCTTTTTGGTAGCATAAACTTCAGTGAATTGATACCTATCTATATTCCATGAAGTAAATCATATCGCAGACATAAAAATAAATGCTATAGCACGTGTTCATGACACTATCTTCATGACAATGACACTACAAAACTTCTTCTACGTGCTCTATCCAAAGTAACATGTCAAGTTTGTGTAAGGTCCTAGTATTAAAACTACTTATTGTTAGTCTGAACAATTTTGTTGTTGTTGTTTGACAGACTAATGAACACATACATACATGACAGTTTGTACTAGCAATAGATAGTTAAGGAGGAATCAGAAGAAATGAATAAATCGGAAAGTTAATTGGAGCGGTGAGTTGGACTGAGAACAGTAAATGTTTGAGAAATCGGTCTTTTAATCTCGGCGCTCTCGTCCTTCACCGTCTTCGGCTTTGGTGAGACTCTGTTCACCGCTGTTGCTATGGTTACAGCTGAAGCTGAAACCTCCGAAAGGTTTATCTCTACCGTTACAGAAATGAACATCTAAGTTCACGTCAGCTCTTAAATTCAGTTCATTCTACGACGAACGGTCTTGAGAAAACAGTCTTAACTTTCCCAACGAATTTCTTGGCGCGCGCTTACACGGAAGTTGTGCGGGAGCCTGCTCTTCTTCGTTGGAGAAACGAGCGGAACGCTCCGTTACATTGAAGTTGCAGTTATATTTCTTGAAAGTTGGCTTCGAGTAGAAGTCTGGCTTCAAGTACTGTTGAGTGCGCCTTCTGTGCTTTCTTTTCCCCTGCGCATTTTGCGGGAAAAACGCCAATTCCGACATGCAATAGGCGCGAGAACCTTAGAGCTCCGTTCACTGACGAGTCGTAAGTCGGGTCGTATGGTAAGGTGGGTAAAATCGTGCCGAATCACATTGCGCTTCAGACCGAGGACTCGATGTCAAAGTAGAGCTCCGTGGTCTCGATGGGCGGCGGGTTGAAGATCCACGACTCGAACGGTCCCATGCTGTCGGCTTCGTCCTCAGATTTGGGCTTGGTTCTCGCCATGATGTAGCGGTCCGAGGCGAAACACCGCTGGTAGAGCGGAACAAGGAGATAGAGGAGCGTGGCTACACAGTATATCCCGACGCTGGCGTAGATGGCGTCATCATAGGAACCTGTTCGATCGACACTCTCACCTGTTAACAGAGAACAGAGCATCAAACACAAAAAGTTACAACCCTCTTTGCAACAACTTCATTACAAACAGTACAAACTTTAAGACAGGAAAAGACTGTAAAGGTATGTTAAACTTGATGACATTGTTTACACTACAATTGATTAGATTGTTACAAGACATCAGAATAGAAGTGTCAAATATAAGCGGGCAAATTACTCGAAGAAAACAACAACAACAACAACAAAAGACTGAATAATATCAAGTCTGATTACAACTTTTGAAAAAAGGAGTCAAAGGGACCAATCAAAAGGATGCAGTAAAAGCTTTTTATAATCTTTTTTAAGCTGACTAAAAATCAGTTGACTGTAAGATATAATTGGACAACCTGGTCATTATCTTTTACTGGTTTTGTATTGTTATTATTTGTTTAACTAGCAGGACATGTAGCAATTATGACGTCATGGAGTGAACTAGACACATAACGACGAGGGCAAAGCCGAACACGTACCGAAGAGAGAGCCGAGAATCAGGCCGAGGCCATTGGCGATGAGGATGACTGTGCAGGACTCGACGCTGCGGGCAGCACCGAACACCTGGTTGCAGATTGAGTACGGCAGGGCGTCGAACACGGTCATGATGAAAAATCCCGTCACTGCAGAACAAACAAAGTGCAATAAAAACAGACTGGTAAAATGATTCCTTTGAAAAATAACGGACTGTAACTGCAGCTCATGAAGTTTAATAGAACTTAACGTTCAAGAAGTAACGAGAAACACGAGATATTTGGAAGGGCATTTTCATGGTTACAATTGAATTGAGTGTCATTGTTTAATCTAAATTCGTTCTGATCTAATTTGATTTGTTTGGGGAAGGCGGGAACGTACCGACAGCAATGCACATCATAGCTGCGATGGACTTGGCGGCCATCAAACCGAACATGACCCCGATGCCGAGAAGGCTGGCGATGACGAAGAGGTAGATCTTGGGGAAGGGCAGGTGGTCGCCGAAGGCGGAGAGGCAGATCTTCCCGAAGACCTCGGCCACGGCGATGACGGTCATGATGATGGCGCACATGGACTCCTGGATACCAGCCGTGGTCATGAAGTTCACCTACATACGTCACAAAGAAAATGAACGGAATGAAAATGAAATAAGTGGAAGTAAAGTGCAATCACTCAGTGGGACTTCTTGGTAGAAGGAAGCGGGACGGTATGGTGACGCCAAAGCGGGGGACAAAAAAACAGAGTCAAAAATTTGATTTGATTACATTGACTCGGAGGAAATCTCATTCAAGGACAATTGCAAAGACAGGCGGATGATTATGTGCACGTGATCCACCTTGCGATCAGCAGTCTAAGCTTAATTTCATTTTGATGTGAGTAATGATGTCATTTTGAAGCATGTAATTTAATTTTGATGAGCGTAAATTGATGACTTCGTTATTAGCCAAGGACGTTGCCAAAAAAGAAAAGAAAAAAAAAACTTGCTGTTTGCTCTTGTTTCGACAATGAGCGGGATTTGTGCATTTTGTTAATAGTTATCAGCTGTCAGGAGATTGTGGCTTAGTTAGTCGTATGGTTTGAAAAAGACTTTAGGGCTTTTTACACTTGTAAATTTTTGCTTAGCCCCGGACTATCGGTGGGGCTAAGGGGGGGCCTTAGCCCCACCGTTGGTACGGGACTATCCTTAGCCCACTTTCTGTTTACACTCGTTTTTGCCAAAGTGGGCTAGCCCCACCGATAGTACGGTACTATCTGGCCCTGCAAAATAGCAGGGGTTAGCACCGCAATTGCGGTGCTAGCACCGCAATTGCGGTGCCAAGCAAGTGAGTGTAAACAGAACGAAAAAATAATCCTGGGCTAAGCAACGGAGACGAAGTCCGACCCTCACTGACCAATCAGAAACGAGGTAATCAAGTGCTGCCGGTGCGTGCGTGTACGTGTACAGTACACAGCGTAATTATGAATATTCATGTGGTTTGGAAAGTCCGGGGCTAAGAAATACGAGTGTAAAAAGGTCAGTTTTCTCCTTAGCCCCGGACAAGAGATAGTACGGGACTAATTGGCGAGTGTAAAAAGCTGAAAAAATTGGTACGGGACTAACGATAGTCCTGGGTCAGAGAAAGTCCGGGGTTAAGAAACACAAGTGTAAAAAGCCCTTTTGTCTTCCGTTGAAAAGTTCGTGATAAACCATGGGAAAACCAGGGCAGAGATGTTCGCGGAGGCCCAACGCTCCGCGAAACACCCTGGTATCTTACCCCACAAATCCTCGTCGCCTTATCAGTTGTTTACGTATTCGGTTCTACTTGTTTTTCAATCCGTTAAGTGCCTACTTAAAAGATGTGTCAAGTAGATTTCTGAGCGAACTTTGAAGTATAATGGGAAAAGATGTTTACTCTTCACGAATCACTGATAACAGGTGCGCCGTACTGCCATACACCTCATATCACCGACAAGCCTCTTTTGCGTGATTAATTTCATCTTCTTCTTTTTTCTTTTGAAGGAAAAAAAACCAACCTTGAGCAGCACTCTTTCGAGATGACAATCGTGATCTTGTTCATGATAATTTTGTTGAACTACTTTACTCAGTATTTAAATGATACTTCAATGTCGCGGGAAAATGATAAATTAAAGCTCAAACACTTGTGCATATTTTGACAAGACGACAAGGACAAGGTGGTACATCGACTATTTACACTTGCAGGACATTATACAAACAAATCTTGTAACGAGAATGTTAAAAGAAGAACAAAAATACATGAACTGTGAAGAAGTTGGAAAAGCTATTCCGTCACCCTTCGGAAATAGATATGCTCATATAAAGTCAAAATAGAAACACCCTAAGAATATAAAGAAAATCCCATTTGATTATACATCCCTCTAAGAAAAAGTTACATTATCATCTGTTATTAAGATACTATGATATCATTATCAAAAAGGTACCATACATGCTAAATATACCCGACCTCTAGAGGTATATACTCAGTAATGCTAAAGATAGCATTCTCTTAAACCGTGTATTCGCGATGTCGCCACTATACAGTCAGAGTTGGAAAGAGAGAATCAGAATTTAAGATTGTTTCATGGAAAGGCTTTTGGAGCTTCCAACCAATTTGATTATAAAGAAAAGAATGGGAAGCAACGACATGCCTAAATTCTTCATTTTGTATTATCCCGTCATTTGTCAATGGCATGAGGGTAAAGCACGCCCTCCCTCCTGACGTTGGGGGTGGGATAGTCCTTTTCGAGTACGATGGACAATGGTATTATTGCTAAACTCTTTCAGTTGTTTAATCATTAACCGAGGCGAGATGCGTCCAGTAAAAACTGCATTACAGGTCAACTCGCATTGTTTGGTGACTGGTCGAAGCCCATCTCTCCCCGTTCCCAATAAATTCTAACACGTTTTTTTTTTTTTTTTTTTTTTTTTTGAACGCCCGCACCTCCCCCCCCCCCCATTCCTCCGTGCCTAAGACGGTGCAGCAGTAGCCTAAGTTTAGAGAGTCTCCTTAAGAACATGATATCGAACTACATTAAGCTCTTGTTACCTAACAGTGGCTGACAAGAAAACAAAGACTGTTCTTTCGTCTCAAATCAAATCTCAGATGAAATCTCAGATGAAAATATTAGCTTTGATTAAGGTGGAGGTGATGAACATGGTGGTAGCTTACCATACTGACGTAATAGAAGCTCATTGTCATTGCACATCCCATCAGGCCAAGGGCGAGGAAGTAGATTTCCGGATAGGTCAGGATCACCAGACACCTCTTAACAGTCTCCATCCGGGTCGGCTTCTTGCCCGGAACCTGAACTTTAACCTCTTTCTCATTCATCCTCACTTCCGTCGTCTGCTTGGTCTCCGACTCCTGCGAGGAGGAGGAGGAGGGCGGCATGAGGCCCTCCGCCTCGGCTGCCTTGGCGATAGCTGCCTTGCTCGGGGCGGGCTCGGTAGCGGCGAGCGGTTTTTTCTTCTCGGCCTCCTCGGCGACCTCTGTGGGCGGGGTTGGCGGCTGGCTGTACGTCGAGATGGAAGGGATGCCGAGTGCGAGGATGATGCCGGCCATCACTCTCAACATGTTCCTCCAGCCCAGGTTGGTGACGAGGTAGTAGATGAACAGATTCATGGCAAGCATTCCTGTTGAGAGTGAGAAGACGAAATAGAAATCATCATTTACCATCGTGATGTCGTTGTTAGTCAGCATGTTACTGCTAAATTTCATGTTTACGAAAATAAATGGATACCTGTTTATCCTTCATTGAAGGCATCGAACTTATGCTTCCAGAGCTGCTACGATGCGCCCTCAATCCATGAAGATGTTGTTAAATATTTCTGTAAGAGCATCACGAATCTAACAATGTCAAGACGAATAGGTTTAAAGAAATGTTATTAGACTGGGAGTCACGCAACAGAACAAAATACATAGGTAAAATGATATTCGATACAGACCATTTGAACATACAAGTTGACTTACTTTTATTAATTTTCTTAAACTCTTCGATTTGACTCATTCCCTTACTGCACGTGTACTGTCCTGCACTTTGCATTTCACTAGTCATTTCAAGTCAAACACTCTTGTCTTTCAGTTAATTTTCCAGGTCGGATAAATGAAATGAAATGCGTACCGTAAACGTGTTAAAAGAAAGCAATAAGAAGTACAAAAAAAAATATTACCTGATGTGGTTCCGATCAAGGCCATACTGGTTGCTCGGGAGCAGTTCTTCTTCGGGAAGTACTTGAGGATGAGGCTAATGGAGGCAATGAGCACCATGTTGATTCCGATGCCGAAGAGGACGCTGAAGGTGAAGAACATCGGCATGATGCTGGGCATGAAGGAGGTGATGATCAGGGAGACCACGCACATGACGAGGCCGATGCTGGCGATGAGACGGGAGCCGAAGCGGGCGATGAGCGGGTTGGAGATGAAGCTGCCCAGCGTGTGGAACCCGATGGCGATGGAGCCGACCCAGCCTGGAGAAAAAAGGGGGTAATCAACATAGGTTGGCAAAGGGTGGAGCAGCTAGCGGATGCTGAGGGGGCTGGTGTGGAGGGGCAGGTGGTATCGTCCGTGGTAGTGTTCCCCCTTATCGTGAAAGTCGATGCGGCCAAAAGTCATTCTCATTACCATTCCTATTAAGGGGGTATGTGAGAAAACGGGAACTTTCGCTGCAAAAAGAGAAAAGATCCAACAAAGAGAGGGGGAAATGGGGGAGAGAGAAGACGAAATGAGAATTGGTTAGCAGGCGAGCTCGAAGCACCAGGGGGTGGGATCAGGGAGGTGAGTTCACCTCCCTGGTAGAATGGATGCCAGTAATATAGAATATTACCATGTTAGCTCATGTTAGCAGCGCTCTAAGGAGACAGGCAAAGATTACTGATGCAAAATGGTACGACTGATGCCTTGATCTAAGGAAATGATATGAAATGACCTATGGAAAACACAAAACAAAACGCACAAATCTCACACTATATACATCATACATAACACTAGACACGTGGCGTAGCCACTTTTGGCAATTGCACGACGTGCCGAGTGGGGCCAGGGAGGTAACCGGTGAGGTACCCAGTGACGTAAAGGGAGATGATCTGTTTAATCAGATGTCATAAAAGGAGAAAATAAATAGGTGAAGCCATGATTACATGAAACCATCCCTCTTTAATGCTCCTAGATACTCTGATAAAGAACACCGTAACATAACTGTCCACACAATAGTAATGTGCCGTCGGTTTGAAATCAAACGAGACCCGAAGATGGTAAAACATGCAGAAGCCACGAGGAGCAATTATCAGTTTACAGGACCAAGAACAACCTAGCAATAATTTTTTCGGTTATTTGATCGGGAACGAAATGTGCCGTCTAGCCCTGAAGATGCATTCGTCAAGCAATCAAAGACAGCAATAAACAGCCGTATCTCGATTTTTTGGAGGAGACTGAATTGAATGTTTGCTACAGGCACAAATTATACGACTATTTAAAGAGAGAACACTCAGGTTTATGAGCCCCATATTTGAGTGAGGTTAAAGATGTCCTTCGAAGCATGAATGATGTCTGCGCATTCCATCAGATGACACTTGAGAACTTTACCTCTTTCTCTCTCTCTCCCTCTATCTTTCATGTTTCTCCCAACCAAAACGTGGGATTGATTAATAGAAGGTTTAATTCCAGTGTAAACCATTAACAATGTAACCTACAATAATCTTGTATCCCGCGCGTTTGACCTGAGTCCACGACAGCAAACATGGCGTGTTACTATGGCAGTTGCTTTGGAGTTACATCAAGAAATTATCAGACTATAGATATCTTATCCAACAGAGAGTTTGAGACTATTGCACCAATGTTACAAAACGAAAAAAAAAAAAAAAAAACCCATCTCGTCCTTCGTCAATCTACCTCGCATTTTCTATCAAGCGCCATACCTGGCTCCTTCGCCTCTAAAATGTTGCCAAGTCATTATCGCTTGTGTGGACAAAGTCTACGATTAACTGCACTTTCACAACTATTATCACTTGATTTGGAGGATTGGGCGGGTGACGAGGTAATCAGGCAAGCCCTGGAACCGGTTCAATCTACTTTACTTCGGGTATTGACGAAGATAGCCGCGGTTTCGGGCCGGATTTTTTCGACATGTCATGTTTGATTTCTAGTGGCCAGCGATTAGAGATGTCAGTGCGACGCGATAAATTATCGGGGTATGTGATATTCTCGCCAAAACGTGTATTCTGAGAAGATTAATCCTGCTTGCCACTTAAACAACAGAATATGCTTTCAGTTACACTAAGTAATGTACAAGTTTGCATGCACTTTAAGGTCATTTTGGTATATGGGTTAGTTACATAATACAAAATAGTTAACATTGAAACAGCTATCGTTTGATGATAAAATAATATATTAATCAACGAAATCAATTTCGATTGACTTTTTTAATGACACGAGGAGATCTGGATCCATCTACATAATCACATTGCCCTTCTTGTCGTCAAAATCTGTTTTAGTTCTAGCCTCCGCCCCCTCTCCCCTCTCTCTTGGATTAGGAAGTTTGGGATCAATAATAGTATTACACCTGAGCTTCACGCATTGAAAACCAGGGGAGCAGAACTGAGTTTCTGAGACCATAAACAAGTGAAGTTAGGTATACATGTACCAATACTTTTCAATACCTCCTTCATGCATTATCACTTTCAGATCATGTGTTTCATTGACAGCAGCTGGAAATGTCCTTAGACAGCACTTAGCAAGAACTGTATCTAAAATACAATTCTATCTCTGACAACTTAATAATGCGCATCCGATTTTTTTTTCTAGCATTACGTCTTACTACCATAAGTTGTACATTCAAGATGATGATAAAAATTATAACATTATCTTCTTCCCTATTTCTAACGAGAATGCTATTCTCTATAGCAGGCATGGTTGAAATATCTGGATTGTTGAATCCTAGTGAATCAGATATGATAGCCGTAATCTGGTTAATTATTCATAAAACGAACAAGGGATAATCTATGGGGGACAATATTAAACACTAGACTGTAAGGTGATTATCATACTGTGCCCAAGTTGTGAAAGAAGATTGGAATAAACCAAACTGACAACTAAAACTTGATGTGTAAATGGCTCTCATATTCTGTGTCTTCTGAGAATTTCATCTTCTCATCCGCAATATCAAAGGAAAAAGAAATACAATGAGCGTAGACATCAGTTAATTCTGACATAACATATAGCATATGGATACAGTTTTGATCATATCACTGATATAATTCATTATAATAAATTACAAATTGAAATTAAGCGTTCTGAGTGACGGAAAGGGGTCTCCGTCGTTCTGGAACAAAAAATCCAGAACAGAGAGTATGAGGAGGAATAAAAAAAGAGTGAGACACGGTGGGCGAGTCCGTCGACAGGTTGATGAAAATTCTATTCACATAATTATGTTTCTTATACATTGGCCAGAAAAAAAAAATGTTTAATCTGCAGGAGTTTATAACTACGAGGAGGACGGGAAATATCTAAGTAGCTCTAAGTGGTGGCGATTGTGGAAGATACGAGGGAGACGCAAGATGATGGTAGGTTTTTCTGCGGACTTCCCGAAGTTTTACAGCATCTATTTAACAGACAATACGGCGATAATCAGTCAATGTCAGACATCTACACTCACAACGAATCATTCAATCAATCGATGAAGGAAATCACCAAATCTTTACACGAGTGAATGATATGGAAGTAAGGAATGGATGGATGGATGGATAGATAGATAGATAGATAGACAGGTGTACATAATACTCTTAAGAAGAATGAATAAAAATCCATGCCCACACGGCTACATTAAGACAAAAATGAACAGAAAATGAGGAATGAGGAATGAAATGGTGAAGATTTCAGATACAGGGAAGGAAATAATTCAAGGATGAGGGAGGGTACAGAACTGCCTCCATGTTTGTAAAGCGAACGAAATGATGAGGATAAATTGAGGTTTAGAAACAAACATGGATTGAGACTCACTTGTTGGCGATGCTCCGCTTCCGAGGTCCTCCTTGAGGGCCACGAAGAGGATGCCATATGAGTAGAGCATCCCGAAGAGGGCAAAGAAAGCCACAAAGGCAGCGAAGGTGACCACCCAGCCCCACTTCTTCCGGAACCACAGCTTCACTTTTTCCACGTTACTCTTGAAGGCAGACATGATGATGATGTTGCTGGTTTCTAGTGAGGATGCGTTGCGTGGTAGAAAAGCACAGTCACAAGATGGCAATCAACTTGGCAGTGGAAGATTCACGAGTTACTTTGTACGACGCGAGGTCTTGCGAGACTGTCCGCCGAAAGTGTTCACAACCAGCTGTCAGGAGAAAGCGGTTGCGTCGTCTGCTAGCAGTCGTTGAAGATCGACAGAAATTTGTTGCTTGAGAAATTCTGCGACCCTTTCCGCGCTGCGGTGGTTGCTTGGTTTTGTGCAGTTGATGGTGGGCTTGATGGAGGGTCAGGCCTGCCGAAGGCTTCAGCTAAAGGCTGATTGAAATGAGCTGAAGAGCTCCTAAAAGCCGCTGTCACCTTCTTGCAGTCATGAAGAATTGCTTGTATGCTCTGCTCATACCACCATCTATGAATTTATACGGCTGGGGTAGCAGCGGCATGGTAACAGCGAGGGCCTGGTAACAGCGTAAGCTACTTCGGGGTTTCACTGACAGTTCGCAATCAGCTGTTCGCAAATCAGCTGATTGCGGTTTATGACGTCACGATCGAAGGCGAGGGCTTCCCTAGCGCTAACCTCGCTTGCCAGTCGTTTTGATTCAACGCTTTGCCCTTTGTTTGGTGGTTGAGCGCAGTGCTGTTCGGAGGCCGCTTATCGTCGAGAGCGAAAACACGCAGCTCACGTACCCGCTACTAGCGCCGACCTGATTCGCTGACCTCGAAATTTGGTATCCTTCAATGCTTGGCCATGCGGGGATCTTTTGTTTGCTCTTTTTCACTGACTTTATTATGTATTCCTTCTCCCTCTCTCTCCCCTCTCTCTCGTCTTCTCTTTCTCTCTCCCTCCCTCATGCCTTTCCTTTGCCTCTCTTTTCTTGTTTCTTTCTGACAAAAACAAGTGAATACGATCGATGGATGCTCGGAAAATACACGGTTTCACTGTGGAATTATCATACGCTTCCACATGTTGCAGTTACTGTTATCGCTGCAAACATTAACAATTATCAGCAATCATCCGTTTGCGTCTCTTTCTAATTCGATACAGCTATTACAAGTATTTTACAGAACATTTCTGAGCTTTTTGAGGAAATATTGTCCTCGGGCCATCGACAAGCTATAGGGGGCAACGAAACATGATGCTTAGGAGATGTCATTCAACTCAACATAGCGCTAGAAATTAACTATTTCGTTGCCGCATATATAGGCAAACTGTTTACATACAGAACCAATGACATGTAAAGGCTGGATCTCTTATGAGAGTTATACCTTCCATCGGATGGCGGTGATACACTTTACACGCATACCTCCCCTCACAATTTTATGTAATGAACTATGTCATTTGAAGTCAAGTTGAATTATGTGCCGATTCATAAGAATCAGAGCTAGCATGATAAAGGCATGAAGAATTAATAACGGCAGCACAAAACTCATAACAGCCCTCCCCAGCATTTGCCATTAGGATTTAAAAAAAAAATCCACAAAATATGGTTGAACTTTCAAATGAACGTTCAATTAATTGAACATTTGTTGGTCTAAAGTACGGAGAAAAAAATGTAATGGTATAAAAACTAAAGACATTTTCTTCCTTTCGAGATCATCAAAGTAAAACTGGAGTATAACATTGAATGTTGACGACTATCCTAATTACTTGCCGCAAGAAAAATAAAATAAAACAGTTATAGTGGTGCTAGCAGCGGTTGTGGTGTGATAATGATCGCAAACGTCTTCAAGAAGAAGAAGAAGGAGGAGGAGGAGGAGGAGGAGAAGAAGAAGAAGAGTCGATTAAAACGATCCAGATTACTTGGTAATCTCCTATATGCCTATAATCACATAGATATGAAATTCAATTGAATTTCAATTTGCTGTCATATTTCTCAATGAAAAGATACATCAAATATAGCAAAGTACAAAAAATACATCTAGCTAGGATGTACAATGAATTATTGCAAACATACAGAACACGGTGGTCAATCCATGAAAATTTGGATCTAGGTTTAAATGCTGTGAAAGGAATATGATGGAACCTACTTAAATACGGAGTATTAAGCGTAGATCCCACTATTGTACCGAGTGTTAAGTCTGTATTCTGTGATACTTTACATTTATTGCTTTTTCGAACGTGATATATGGCGCATTTGACACCATATTCCATTTGACGATCTGAAGTCTTCAGTTGATTCAATATGTCCTTTCACCGTCTCAACTCTGCCATTATAGCACGTATTTTAATGAGAAGATGTTGAGCCTTTGGCTGTTTTTGTGGTATAGGGAGGTGGAATGAGTTCCACTTCCCTAGTTGTGGTGTATTTTCAAGGGATGAGAAAAATAACTGAAGTGGATCAAACATCAGAACTCGAATCAACAATAACTGAGATACGCACTATGGCCAAAGTCTGTGTGAATTATCCTTCTGTTTTGTTCAAAGTATATACAATGTACGCGACGTTGAAGATGCGGGTCATACTGTCATGTATAAAACGCCTAACGTCAAGCCTAGAATCGTGACCATTGTATTCATTTATGCTAATTTATCAGCTGTATGGGTTGCACTGCGATCACACCTCGCCTTGTTTCGGGAACTGGTCAAAACCGGTTCCCAAACCTGTCACTGGACTAAATCTGATTATTATTTCTATGTTACGTGAAATTATACCTCGACATTGAGATCAAGTTCGTAGCAAAATAGTTGCACAATGCAGGTCTCGTGTTGTTTTTCGTTTGTCATCCAGATTTCTGCTCCTCCGTCTTTCATTCTCTTTCTCTCCCTCTCTCTCTCTCTCTCTCTCTCTCTCTTTCGACCTCTTAAAACTGCTGAAAAGAATCAACCTACTTCACAATACGATGTTTCAGCTCAGTTGTATGCGTATGACGAGGTCGAGCAAACAAAAGGTACAACCCTTCGAATTTAAGGTGCGATACACTCCAAAAAGGTTATTTACAGAAAATTTCATGCAAGAACAAGTACACCGACAACAAGTTGAGTAAACAATATCTTCCATTCCTTGTGTTTAAGAACAGACCAGAGGAAAAGACAAGTGAATATACCCAAAGGGTATGCATGTATACTCATAATCATACATATTAATCAACATGAACACACGCACGCAGGTTGATGCATCTTTCAAGAAACAGTGGTCAGCAGGTTTTTAAATATTGCGGTCGAAGAGTGCAACTTGAAGGAATTGAGCACTTCATGACTGAGTTGAAGCATAAGTTTAATTCTAATACGTTTTAATGCAAGATGATATTATGCTCGAACAAAAGAAAGACGGCTGCCTCACAGCACCTACTAAAGAACAAACAAAAACAATAATTGAACTAATTGATAAATATGAATGAGGAATGATGAAAACCAGATAACAGGTGAGATACGATTCTTCTGTCAAATTTTACCATTTCAATTTCAAGATTTCATTTCATCTTGATTAATTCTCCCATTTAATTCACGGTCCAGGCATAACAAGGAACAATAATAGATGAAGCTGACTCTTGTTGAAGGAGAATATATCAATATATTTTCTATATCATATCCTCGCACTATAGTTATACCTTTTTAAAACTCTTTTACAGCGATGATAATTGCAAAAGAAATAGCTACTTTATGGTATAAGTAACACCGCTCTGAACGGATTCTCACCAAGTGAGTTGGCTTCCTTCGTTCTAGTTTTTGTTGTTGTTACAAAAGTGTTGCAGAAAATAAATCTCGATGAGACTGCCATGTTCATGTTACCATAAAGATCGCTGTCTCCGAATATAATCACAGTGATATCTTGACAACTACTTCAGATTAGCATGAATCGTACACAACTTATTTGCTTTCTTTCGAACATGTCACGAAGATGCTGCACGTCCGTATGCAATCGATCAATAGTAATCAAAAGATACTTCGAACATAGAGAGGCGGAGCCCTGCTGGTGATCAGTTATATCATAATGTACATATAAACAGTGTTATCATTGTGACATGTGCAATGAAAATAGAATAATCTTCAAAACATTAGATGAACATTGATACACAGCTCAAGTAGGCGCACTATGCCCTGTATTACGTGCGCTTGAGCTGAACATTTTTTTTTTTTTTTTTTTTTTTTGTGCGCAAGCTCGGTTGCAAGTCTGCCGGAACACCCTTGCATGGGTAAAGAAAATTTGAATACCACTAGAGCCTTTGCAATGATTTCGAATGGAGAGAAGGCCATAACCGATATGAATTGTCTACACGGTTTGACCTACTTATCAAATTGTTTTTTATTTTTGTTTTTTGTTTTGTTTTTTGCAAGAAAGATATTCCTTAGAGCTTATGTATACTTATATCATGATGCCAAAGAAGAACAGATTGATTATGGACTGGTGCATCACCCCACTGGTATCGTTGAATTTGTTAGACAGTATAAAACCAATCAACAAATGTTCCTCTTTTAATTTTACGATTTGTGTTTTATCGATGAGGTTCAAGTTGGTATATATTAGTGTATTCATTAACGGTCAAGGGTTTTATAATATTATTACACTCCACGACCACGATACTTCTGCCAATCTTCCATATATAGAATGTAGTCCTAATTGTGTAAAAATTGAATCATATGGGGTTTAATACTTTTTTTTTGTACAATAAGAGTTGTGACATAAAAATAGTAACTTTTAATTTTGTTCCGTTATCAATAATATCTTTGATAGAGAAAAAAAATAAAACAACTGAATAGAGTATTTATTAAATATCTTACAAAAAGAAATTGCTACCATATGAATATTTTTTTCATTGTATAAATGCGATCATGAAAAAATGATGCAACAATTCCATTTCCAAACTAGCTGAAATGTTAGTGTGATTGTGCAATAAGTCTTCACATCATTTCCTTTTCTTCGAAGAAGAAATAACATCGTAGTCATCAAATTTTCAAGGGCTGCACATGAAAAGCAAAAATGATATCAAAAGAGAGTTATAGGCCTATCGTTGCTACATCACTCATCCCAACATGATTTCAACTTTTTGTTTTTTGTCTTAAGTAGGTACCACCTCATGATGCAAGGGTTGCATGTTCGTAGGGCGACGGTGGGGTCGACGGTATCATTACCACATTTATGTTTGCTGGAGTGCCTTTTGAAAGTAGATCAAGACAATAATATTATACTGCGTCTCATAATTCTGTATAGGCAGCTTCATTTCACATAGCCGCTTCGGTCATTGTAATGAGATAACAATAATAATGATAATGATAATAATAATAATAATAATAATAATAATAATAATAATAATAATAATAATAAAAATAATAATAACAATAATAATAATAATAATAATAATAATAATAATAATAATGATAATAATAATAATGATAATGATAATAATAATAATAATAATAATATAGGTTTTCCCGACCAATTTCGCACTTTTGTCAGTCCATTTGATAAAAGGTTCATTCAATTTAGCGAAAATCCTCGTCACTGCACATTCTGTCATTCAAAATTGCAACTTGTTCGTTCAATTTAGCATTTCGGTCAATGAAATTCGCACATGTGCCTTTCGAATTCGTAAATCGGGTATTCAAATTGGCACGTGCTCTTCAGTCATTCAAATTCGCCAGCACTGGCGGAAAATGGTATTTCAGTCATTCAATTTCGCGTATGAGCAGTCAAATTCCAAATATGTTCATTCAAATTGGCGTAATGTTATTTCTATTTTGAAAAGGTGAGAACCGTGATTTATGCGTATTTTAAATGTGAATTTTTGTTTCATCCACACACTGTTAAGTATATAGTAAAGGTATCTTTGACCATAAATAACTCAAATTTGTTGTTCTGTGACGCCCCTCTTCTTCCATACAAGTTATCAGAACTATACATGCCATGCTTGCACCAGTACTATAGATTCACTTCACTTTCTTATGTCCAGTCATGGCAGCACGAGTTAGATACAGGCTTATCTCTCTCTCTCTCTCTCTCTCTCTCTCAAAAAAAAAAAAAAAAAAAAAACAGGGAAAGAATCATAGACGCATTTGAGGTAATAACCTTGACAAATTGATGGCGAGAGCTGATCCAAGAACTTTTATTTATTCCTAATGATAATTAACGCAATCTAGCACCCACCAACTGAAAATAACGAAACATGCAAGAAATGATCATGTAAATTGAAACCTTCTTCTCCCAGTTATTGACTAAACAAACTTAAGATCAATGTATCTGTGAATGAAATAATGCTATCGAACATTATAAACACATACACTTATTTTGAAAGTACTGTTGCAAAGGTTATATCAGAATAAAAGCATAAACGTGTCTGCTAAATTGACTGCAGTAAATGCGAAATTGGATGCCCAAGAATGAATTCGAATGAACGAGCGCAGCGTTTACGGGATCACGTGACTATATCGTGCTAAATTGAATGAACGATTTGCGAAATGGTGCTTGTCTTACGAATTTGAACCGAAAAAGTGCTGATTCGAATGATGTAAAAGGTAATTTGAATGCTCCAAAATGAATTTGAATGAAAATATTATAAAATTGAAATAACGAACATGCCATCCAGGCTAAATTGTGCTAAATTGAATGCAGCAATTAGGAATTGGACTGAAAAAAGTGCGAAATTGGCCGGGAAAACCTATAGTAATAATAATAATAATAATGATAATAATAATAATGATGATGATGATACTACTACTAATAATAGTAATAATAATAGTAATAATAATGACAAAAATGATAAAGATAATGATAAGTACAGTTTATCTTAAAATGTATGTTAATGTAAAAGCCGTCACTGTGCTGACGAACTATTCCACAGTTTGGGGCCACGTGTATGAAGTCACGCGTGTTGTACACCAAAAATTCGCAACTTATTTCCTCTTTTTGATTTAAACAGCTGCGAGAGATAAGGTGAAGTAAGATATAGATATGACACATTTTATCTCTCCGTATATTACAGAGCGAGGTGAATCCCTCGGTCCTTGAGTGCTTTTAAATCATACCATCTCCGTCATATCCGTGACAGAATTCAAAGGGAATTTCAGACCAATCAAAAGCGAGACGCAACAATATGTGTTTGATTAAAATGTTATAGATTACGGAAGTTAGGCCTATACATTTTTAAAGTTTTGGTATGTTTGCAAAATTATTCTTTAACAGTAGATACGAATATGTAAATGAGTGAATTAATGAAGTCGTCATTTACAATTTTCAAACTTATGTTTTTTTCCTTCTGTGATATGATAAAACTTGATGTCATTCTCGACAAAATAATGTCAGTTATATTCGAAGAATTGAGACTGATAGGACATAACTGAATTTGATAATGAAAAGAAAAGTAGAAATTTGAATATTTTATATACAAACTCTTGGACAAGTTGTGAGGCGATAACATCATTAACTCATTCGTTTGCGTGTAAGGATTGTCCTGTGAAAGTTGTCGAAACTTCACTATACTGTATTTCGGAAGTTTCTGATTGATTTTGAGGAAATTTCAATGTTGCACCTGGAATTTTTTTTTTTTTATTATCATCAGGCTAACTTTCAACTTGTCTTGGATTCCCCTTTAACAATATCGAGAATTACAAGAAACCCCGATGTAGTAGGAGGAGAACGGGTAACAGACAGAACAGTGTAATTGAAAGATTAAACAAAAAGACCTAACGAAGTCCGATGAAGTGTAGATCGAAGAGAGATGGACAGTCATGCAGACAGACAGACAGACAGACAGACAGACAGACAGACAGACAGACAGGGAACACCTAAAACTGTTGAGGATATCAACAACTTCCCTCTCGTATTGTCAGTAAATTCCAATAAACGAGGACGCGTGACCCATCGTCATGAGGTGTCAAAATGGCAAGATGTTATCACGTGACCCCTATTCTTCACTTTGCGACGGGAAACAAAAGAGATTTCCGTCACACTCCATTAACACATTGATTGTACTAACACCAGTCGAGAGTAGCATTTCACAGTGACAGGTTTTGTCGAAAGTGTCTCAAATAGGGTGAATGGAAAAGAGGTATATCCAGAGTATGAACCTAGTTTCAATACCTTCTGGTAAAAGTTAAAGGGCACGTGGATTGAGAGAATGGAGTAATATTGATAGAACGCAATCATCAGTGAAGGTTTGAGGGAAATCAGACAATCGGTTCAAAAGTTGTTTTTGTTTTTGTTTGTTCTAGTTTCAGCACCGCCATCGCTGCATGAGAAGACCAATACAGCTTGTGATGTCACATGTGTAGAACGACACGAAGAAGATATAAAGAAATTTCAAAGATTTTTTATTTTTTTTTTTTTTTACTTTTCTTGCATGATAACAACGATTTTCTAATGGCAGGTTTCGGATTTTCAATTTATACAAGCTCAATAATGTAGAATCTAGATTAAAAATAGTTTCAGAGAATTATGCTTCTGATTATTATTATCATTTTTGGGGAACTTATTCACACAAGAGAGATTCAAAACACCATCAAATTGTATTTCATTAAAATCGAAAAGTTTCTCTTCTTATTTTTCAAAAAACGTTATCCAATCGATTTTAATTTTTTTTTTTTAAAGAAAGTGTAGTTTAAATACCAAATGTTTGATATCTAATACCAGTTAATGTATCAGAAATCTTGAATAAAGTATGTCATGTATACATACATGACATATTCGTATATTCCACATAAATCATTACTTATGTTATATTCTTCATTGATATTGCCTTATCTTAATTATGGTGTTTTAGTATGGGGTAACACTCATCAGAATCTACTGGATAGAGTGTTCCTTCTACAAAAGAAAGCTCTCCGTATCATCTGTTATCCTTCCATACCCTCCCACTCAAATTTGTTATTTTCCTCCAACAAGCTATTAAAAATTAAAGATTTGTTTTTATATAATTTGGGGCAATTTATGTACATGTACAGCAACGACTCACTCCCGTCCATTTTTGCTTCTATGTTTCAAAGAAATCAATCATTCCATGAGTATCCCACTCGACGCTCCAATGAATTTCATTTACCTCTTTTACGAACGATGTTTGCTAAGAACACACTTATTTACACTGGCCCAACTTACTGGAATTCCCTGAATAATGATATAAAAGATTCCCCCTCTATATATTCATTTAAAAGAAGATTAAAGTTTTTTTTTATTGCAATTTTATGATCCCACAGAATTGAATTAGCCTGTTGGCTTATTTCAATTCATTTTCGAAGAACTTGGCTTACAAGTGATATACCGTATTTTCTCGTCTCTCTTGTCCTGAGACACCTACAGAGTAGGTTTGATTTCATTTATATCATTTCTGCGTTTATTTCTCTATACTTTTCTATATAATGGTATCCTTTTCACGCATCCCATCATTTTTTTTTCAATGAATTCTGTCGAGGATCACTGGATCTGTTCTGTCTTTCTGTCCGTTGTATTGTCTTCCTGTTATATTAGTCTTGTCTCGTTCTGTCTTGTCTATGAGTCCCCCTTTATTAGTTTCGCAGTCCCAGTTTCGTTTTCTGTTTACTCGCCTGAGTATGTATGTCTGTTTGATACTCTATCTTCCTAGAGGGCTTCCAGACTTTTTTCTTTTTTACTTTATTCCCAGTCTTTCTTCCCCTTTTTGCATCCGTTCAATTTCTATTGACATTCTGTACTTGAGGGGCCCACATTCTACAAGCATTGTCTTTTTAGTGGGTCCCTCCATTTTTCGATGCATACGTATTATGTCGTCCTTATCACTTCAGTCAAGTTTCATTACAACGTATTTCTTATTCCAAGGTTCCTCGATTTTATTTTTCTCAATTTACTTTGTCTTGGCTATGCAACCTTATTCTCTGTTACCAAAGAAAGTGAAATGTTTATGTTCTTTTCGAAAAATGAAATAAAGCATGAATTGAATTGAATTGAATACATGTACAATCGTGAGCAGAATACTAAATACATTCGGGAGGATAAATGAAGGCATACGTTACTTTTTTGAACATTTATGAAAAGAAAAAGAAAATCAACAAAGGGAAAATGACTGGAAAATAGCGTACTGTATTGGAAAAGCGACCCAGACGTGTGCTAATGAAAATATGATAAACAAATAGAGAGCAACATTAGAAATGTAGACAATTATGTGAACGATGCTGTGGGAATTTTATTCAATGCCGAATACCAGATAGAGGGGATATGATGATTAATAAAGATAACACTGTGGCGTCGATAAAGGAAACTGTTTTGAAGGTGAAATCAACGGAAAATGCATGCGGGAAAACCAGCAAGTAATCACGGAGGGAATGAACGAATGAAAATAAGCGAAGGAAGAAATCAAAAATACATCCCTTATTTTAGAACAAAAAAGAACATTGAATCTAAAAAAAAAAAAGATGAGAAGATATTACGAGAAAATAAAGTCGGAAAATCTTCATTTTACGTTCCCCTTTTAGTTCGTGTTGTATATGTTAAATCTAACTTCCTAGGCTATAGTAAAACATGTTTATGTACTAATTAATCGCAGTTATTTGAATAGCTGAAATCTTTACTTTTCTCTCTTTGCCTGCAGTGTCTCACTGCTAATATTGTTTTAAGTAAAGCTTGGAGCTAAGATCTTGTAACTTTCCCTATCTCAATGCTTGTTTGATTCACGATGAAACTTTCGTATAGTTTGCTTTCAACAGTGCTTGACTCTCCTTATCTTTAATCCCCAGTTGGATTTGGAGTAGAGTTTCCGCTCTAAAAACAACAACAACAACAACAACAACAACAACAACAACAACAACAACAACAACAACAACAACAACAACAACTATGTTACCTTTTTTTTTCTCTTCAGGCCACAGTTTTTTTTTTTTTTTTTTTTTTTTATCGCTATCGCTGGTAACCTTAAAAAATGATCTTTGTGGTCACACTTATGTGCCAGGCCATACAGCGGTTAAAAAGAGAGAAACGCAACTATTGTTTGATAGCTTTGCTATTCACTAAACTGACATGTGGTGACAGCAAGTGTATATTACAGGTGCTGAAGTTAGCCTAGGTAACATAATAATCAGACAGCATTTTACAGAAATAGAATGGACAGCACATTGACTTTCTTATTTTCGTTATAGCTGGTAGTTTGAGTTTTGTTCAATGGTAATTTTGCTACATATATTTATGGTATGAATCGCAAAAGAAATGTGGGCGTGCTCTGTACACAAGATTCATTTGCATGCACGTTACCGTGATCGCGAATAGAGCGCTCGGTTTAGATGCCGGCCTCAGTACGGATATCAAAACCCTTTTCATAAAAATGCACCCTCCAAGCATTTGCATAAGGAAAATTTGGATAATTCAATATGAATTGCTTTCACAAACTCTTTTTAAAAAATCGCACTGTTTTTTTTTTTGTGTTTTTCTGTTTAACGAGCCGTCGAAAAACAAACAAACAAACAAACAAACAAACAAACATACCCCGGATAATGGCCATGGTGATACCTTTTCGCGCCTCTCTAAAGATATCGTACTTCTGTGTGTGGCAATTAAGTCGTAAAGGTGTCTTTTAACGCGCATTAGAAATAACAAATTCGCATCATTTGGAATTGCGTTTATACAAACTCCAAGTCTGCAAAGTCGTGATCCGGGCAACCGATATGCTGATAACAGCAGTGTCGGAAAAAAAAAAAAGCGTGGACTGCTCCGTTTCCGCCCCAATATTACTAAAATAACTACCCCCCCCCCCAAAAAAAAAAACAAAAAAAAAAAACAAAAAAAAAAAAAAAAAAACAACAACAACAGTAACAAACAAACACACGAACAAACAAAAAACAAAACAAACAAAAAAACAAATAATAACAATGTGGATATAATCCGCATGAGAATCTTTGACGGCCATAAGAAAGGAGAGGGAAATTTTCTTTCCTGCTATATGTTTCCTTTTGTGAAGCACCATCAAAGTCTGACCTAAATTATATTATATTCATGAAAGCGGCACTGCACCTTTAAATCAATCCTGAATAGAACAATCATTATGGCACTTCTGGTGGTAACCATGGAAAGCACCGGTCGTTTTAACAGAAATGGGAATATCGAGTGATAATGAAATGATCAATGTGGATGAAAGGGAGAAAAGAGGATGTGGCCGAAGCGTCAAGATAGGACAGTAAAGACAATACACAATGAGTTGAGTACACGGGCCGAACTGGTCAAGAGTGCAAGGACACAGCCAGACTGAAAAAAATGCAGGATCCCTTTTGTTTTGCGAGGTCAACCTCTTAGCAAGTTGTAGGCGTATACGTGCATGACGTAACAAAGATGCATGTTTGTAAACACTTTTTATTCTCATCCTCTCAGCCTCAAGCGCCCCCTCTCCACTGACCTTCTTAATGTTTGCAAACGCTCTAAACATAGGATTTCATGACGACATTTCACCGTTGTCTCCAATGTCCTCCGAGATGACACTATTCCATCCTGTGAGTATTTTTTTCTTCCTGAGAAAATGTTTTTTTTTTTTTTTTTTTAAATTTCCTTTGCCCGAGTCAAAATGTCATCACATTCACTTCGGCTATGACCATATAAAGAAGCACTGATCATCATTCTTTAGTTGATCGTTCGTTTATGCTAGCTCTAACAGACTTGGATTAAAAATCATAATATTCCATATATATAATTATTATCCATACAGAGGATTTTTGGAGCCCGAATACAAGTGTTATTTTGTCGACGCACCTCATAACCTCCGACCCACTTAGAAAGTTTGTTGAACTCGACCAATATTTTTTTTTTTTTTGCCGAGGCGACCAGTATTTAAAATATTGGACGGCAAGAGGGGGATTCCCCGAAGTTTTTATAAACTGCACCGTGATTGGCTGAGATATATACGAGATGACCTGAAATATGAAGTAAAAACGTCTCTGATTGGTCAATCACGAATTAACTAAAATATCGTTTCTTCTAAAATTCTGTGTTTATACAAACAAATTTCATATATCAATTAGTTGAAATTGTTTTGCATACAATTTTCAAAATATCACTTTCATACCAGGAAATTAAATTTAGGTTTGATGAAAACAAGTTGGATTTTTTTGTGCAGGCCGGCGACGATTGATCAGCTCAGCGCTACTGCTATATAGCCCGCGCGCGATATACAAATACATGTAGTCGGCCGCCGCCGCTTGCATTTACATGCATAATGTGTTATTACTAAGTACAGTAGGCCATAGAACTACAGTACTACTGAAGTAAATCTTTCACGATCTACGGTAGATGTGACGTGAATTGTGTCTCAGATCTCGGATACAAGAACATCTAATTCTGGTCTAAATTAGCTATTTATAGATCTCGGCCTAACAGTAACATGACGACTACCATGGATACATATAGATCACTGTTTTATCAGGGAATGAAGTAGATTAACTTGCACTGAAGAGTGTACCGGTACCATACCCCATGTCAAGATCAAGTACAGTAGGAGACCATACAGCACTCGGAGACAGAAAGGGTAAGTGAAAATATTCTTTGCTAAAATCCTCTATAGGATAACAATGATAATATTGGATGTCCTATTTTCGATTAATACAAGGAAATATTGGACTCGCTAAGCAAAATATTGGACTCGTCTTCGACTCGTCCAATATTTGTGCATAGCTCGTCCAATATTTCCTTGTATTAATCGAAAATAGGACATCCAATATTATATAAATATTTTCTTAGACTAATCCAGTAAGATTGCTTTTCGGATTGTTGCTATTAACTAGTGAGGTAGAAGAAGCTCCAGAAGAAAAAAAAAATAAAATAAAATGATTGAACAACTCCGTCGCCTATAAGAATCGTAATAAGATTTCCACAAAGACATATCATTTTACGACATTATTTTGTAGTATATCAAGTTTGCTTATCACTATGACAAGAACAGTAATTTCATCGTTGACACGTGAGGAAAATTATGAGATGCGTTGATCGAATAACTGTTCTTTTATCAATGAATATACAATATTTGTAAAATTCTTCAAAAGGAATGACAACAGAAGATACTGCAAACTCAGTGCCCCCCCCCCAAAAAAAAAAAAAAAAAGCAAGAAAGAAGAAGATCGAAATAAACAAAAACGCGGGAACATGAAAAAAAAAAACCCGAAACAATTACGATGATAAACCCAACCATAACAACAACAATAGCAAAAACAGAGACAAACTACTTTTCATTTTCATCCACATCAAACCAACACAAACCAGATACAGAAAACTAATAACGAAATATAACTTTGGCTTTATTATCACCCCACTTTGCACTCAACTGCATTACAAGAACTTGGTTTTATTTATATCGTATATTGGCATTGGAGAAGCGTCAAACGTATTGTTAGGAAACCTTCCCGGATGTTCAATGCGGTAAACAAATGGCATTGCCTAGTGGGTAAAATTCTGATTACAGGTGACTTTTTGCCCAGATAATGACCTTCATTGCAAATCTAGTTAATGTAAACAACACGTGAAGGTTGCTGCGTTTAAAAAAGAAAGTGAAGCGTTTACAATGAATATGAGAAAAGGGGCAGATTATGGCTGCAGAATTACATTGGTAAACACTTTTTTTTTTAATGTCTATGACGGATAGTGTGTATGCAAATATTAATGTGTTGTGAATCATGACAACACATGACTTCGTAACGATGAAATGATGAATTCGACTGACGCTGTGGTATAGAGGAACTCCAAAGAAAACAGATAACGGAAAGCGAATCAGTCAGTCGGTAGTTTGGAGGAGGCCTCAGTGACAGTCAGTGGGTTAAGACGAGGAAATAAAAACCATAAAAGGTGAGGGTCAAGCTAACCTGTCAATGAAGGAGTGTGCGCAACCTATTCTTTTTTTCTCTTTATTCTACAAACACATGCGGTTATCAAAGGTAACTGTACTTTTTAGTTCTCCCCTGTGTTATGTCTGTAGGGAGAAAGTTCGCGTTATGGCGCAGAGTTAAAAAGTTTAGATTTCGCAACGACTCCAAACCATGCCCAGTGGGCCTATGTGACTTACTGATACAACAGATATTTGTTCTTCTCTCATTCTCTTGACAAAAAATGATAATAGAAATGTATGGAAACATGTGATACGGAAGCACAAAGCGTTTGCTTTAAGGCGTTTTTTTAAAACTTCGTTAACGGTACTGTTTACCATTGGGAGCAGTGATTAAAAAAAATGTTCGAGTTCTCACATTAGATGTACATGTCTATATGGGTCAGTTATATCACAAAACATTGTACCCTTTAAAGATTTCGAAATAAAGCCTATAATATAAGGAGATATGACTACTAGTATTTTTTCTAAAAAAAAAAAAACCAACAACAACATTACTGTGGACGGTTTATTCTAGAAACAATTTATTATTTAGGCCTGTTATTGTTCACATTTTGTATATTTAACAATACTTAACATTCATTAAACTGAATGACATTTTAACATTGTTATTTTCTATCCCTAATTAACATTTTGGAATTGTTTTGAAGGACTAAAGCTGGGTTTTTGTTTCATCTGCAAGCGGTAAATGATGCCTTTAGTTCTCCTTGTACGTTACAAAGGATGAAAGCAACCTTATGAGACAGGCGCATGAGCTTTGTTCAGAACGAGAATCTAAGGGAGAGGGCGGATCCGTTAAAGGGACTGTACAGCACTGGTGGAGATGGGGATTCATGTTTTGAACATTCCTAAGTGAGATAATGAGAAACCTCTCGTGAAATATGAAAGAGCATGCAATTTTAAGAAGGATTCAACGTTTATTCGATGAAAATTGGTTTTCAAATGGCTGAGATATCCAACAAAAGTGATAATAAAAAAAGGCGACAGGCCACGCCTTTTGTTAGGATCTCTTTGTTTCACCTTGTTTTTGGATATCTCAGCCATTTCAAAACCGATTTTCATCAAATAAACATTTGATACCCCTTAGAATTGCATGCTCTTTGACATCTCACAGAGTGGTTTCTGAATATCTTGCAAAACGATAAAAGCTAAATCCTCACCTCGACCAGAACTGTATACACCCTTTATACCCTTTGTGTGTTTTAAGCGTAGATTGGCACTGAAACCCCACAGTACCATCCTGTGCACTGTGTCCAAAGTCCATAGCACAGAAAGGGTTAAAGGGGCCCTGAAATCCAAATGCACGTTGATTTGTGTTGGTTTATGATACCCTCAACATCACTTTTGCGGTGAAACGAATATCTAGAAACATTTCATATATTTTCAACTATTTTTTTCTTCTATTTGTCTTCACATTACTTGGGAACTCCCACAAAAATCCGTCCAAACCGATCGATATTAATATTCTTGAGATGACCTCATCTCATAATATGATAGAAACATGCAAGTCGAGAGGAAGGTGCATCCCAATGTCTTTTGTTAAACATTTCAGTACCTTAGCAATGATTGACAGATGAGGTCATCTCAAGAATATTAATATTGATTGGTTTGGAAGGATTTTTTTGTGGGCGATCCCAAGTAATCTGAAGAAAAATAGAAGAAAAAATAGTTAAAAATATATAAAAAAAATATTTCTAGATATTTGTTTTACCGCAAAAGTGATGTTGAGGGTATCATAAATCAACACTAACCAACATGCATTTGGATTTCAGGGCCCCTTTAATTATTGTCGTGAAAGCAACCCGACGTGTTGAGCCCGAAGAGAAAGTGATTTGCTGAAATCCACCAAGAATGCCAAGGCGCCAAAAAATAGGGCTCAGTCTGTCCTGAACATGACGCCACACTGTGGGATTTCAACCGGATGCTTTTCTTGACGAGGTTCCAAGAGTCGCCTTCATCATTCTAACCGCGCTTTGTTCATCCTTGTATTGATGTGAAAACCAGCGGGCCTGTCATGTTGTGTCAAGTAGGAACGCCAAGCAGTTTGGAGCTTGTTGGTTTTTCTCCTGCCGAAGACCTACGAAAACACAGAGCATGGAATTAAACAATATTACAAACGTGACAAAATTCACTGAATCTATGATGCATGTGCTTGAAGCACATGAGAAGAGGTAGGCGGTTGGCAAAGTGAAACATGTCGGGAAAACGTACTTTTCCGCTTTAAAAAAAGAGAGTCACATATTAGAAAGTCAAATATTATAAGTTCCCGCGATTGTGATAAATATTTTGCATCCTGTGCATGGCACCTGTAGTATACGGTAGAATCCGATTAACGTTCCACTCAAACAGAACTCATAATCATTTTAGTATACATAGTAACAATGCTATTATCATGCATATATAATAACAAGAGACATACAAATATTTCACATTTCACCCGCACATGCGAATATGGTACTTTTTAAGTCCATAATATTGTCTCAGGATAACTCTTCAAGAAATTCTTTACTTTACGTCTCAAATAATAAAGAGCTTCTAAAACTACAGCTCTAAATGAATTGCGGCAAACGGCTTATCTAACCCATTTTCACACCATTAAAATACTTCTAAATTGTAGATATATCATAATAAACATGCACCTATATAGATAAATAGATCAATGCATAAATATATATATAGATAAAGGGTAGATAGATAGGTAGATATAGATATATATATATAGATAGATAGATAGATAGATAGAAAGATTGATAGATAGATGAATGGATAAAGGCGAGAGAGAAAAGAGAAGGGAGAAGCATGGGGTAAGAGCGGGAGGGAGAGGTCTTGCGTGGATAAAATCTTTATAGAAACATTAAACTGTCTCAGTGAACGTCAAAACAATTTTTAGATAGATAGTCATTAACACTATACGAAATGGCTGTTTATACAGATTCAAGTCTAGTATAAAATGTCAATCACCTATATAGGTAAAAACTTTATAAAGTTGACACTATATAGGTAACTATTAATTCACTATACATATCAAACTATATAGGCGAAGGACCGATAGCCTTTTAACCCCAAGTCCTATATCTGAGTATGGTGTATATTGACCGGGTGATAGGGGAGTTTGAACAAGCTGCAAAATTGTTCTCGTTTCAACTTTGACACACAAGTAGTAAACACTATATAAAACAATGCTTAATTGTTTCTTCACGAGAATAAACTTCTTTCTGTTCAACGCTCGCATGTCATCAAATTTGCCATGTTAATAGCTGCCACGGCCCAGTGAACCTTTTACCGGCTTTACCGGTCAGCAGAGCGGAAATGCAGGACCTCTGTCTGAACTCAGACAGACAGGAAACTTTTGTGGAAGTTTGCTCGTAACCTTAATGAGAGCAGAGTCTATTATTCCCCCGACTCATTTTCTGTGTTTGTTTTGTTTGTGTTTTTCAGAGTTCCACCCGCAACATCGGTGGACATTGATTGAGTAGGGGAGATATTAATAATGGAAGAAATTATAAATCATAATAAAACAGTGATAATGATGTGATATGGAATTGCTACCAGCTTAGTCTTGGTGTTTTGATAAATATAAACTGATATCAAGGAGTGAGAATAAGCGCTCCTTCAATATCTGTTACGTAAAACATTTGTAATATACCTGATCCTTATTCTTACATAAATTTTAAACAATACACATGATTAAAAAGATGAGACTCATAATATATATATATATATATATATATATATATATATATATATATATATATATATAAACATATTACTTATTGGCAGTTTTTATCTTACTTCCTTTTCGATAAATTACTGGGTACAATGCCAACGGCAAAGTTGATCATTCAAAGTCACAATTTAGGGCTATGCTTCTTTATAAATCCCCCACATACAATAAACCACATTAGACAAATATACTTTTCGAGGTTTTATCAAAGTCTGTCCTCAAGTAAGAGAGTGGTGGCAGTTTAAAGTTTCACATGCTTCACGAAACATTATCTTACTGACATTCACCTTTTACGTAAATTAGGTAAAGTTCATGGCCTCACTGGTCTTCCAATGACCTTCTAGTAAATCTTCATTGAACATCACTTTTGACACAAAACCAAAATGAAAAAATTGTAATCTTCGCAAGCATGACTTATGTTCGGCATGATAAATCTTGCAATGGATGCGCTAACTAAATTATTGAAGAAAAAAATTATTTTATAAACTGTTTTGTTAAGAAAATAATTGAAAGTGTGTTCAAATGATAGAGTTGTACGATAATGATTACTTCATGGCTAATTCGTAAAATGTGGTCGTGACAATCCCCGTAGTTAGTGAGAGTTTGTAAATATTCAAAATACTTTACCTTATTCATATTCTATGTCCTATTTTAACGGACAGGCAAAAAAATTCGACAAGAAATTTAAAAAGGGGCGGAATTCCACTTTAATACGTTTATTTTGTTAATGCATTCTGCTGGGTGCACGGTCGGGCCACGATATTCTTGACTCACAAATTAAACT
This sequence comes from Diadema setosum, assembly GCA_033980235.1. Taxonomy (NCBI): domain Eukaryota; kingdom Metazoa; phylum Echinodermata; class Echinoidea; order Diadematoida; family Diadematidae; genus Diadema; species Diadema setosum. The sequence continues at coordinate 3,780,093 of CM067078.1, read as the reverse complement.
CTCGGAAGTTGCTTCTCTCGCCCTGGCCCTGGCGTCATTCTTCAATGTACACTCTTTTTTTTTTGCCGTTAATTCACTGAAATAGTATAAAAATGTTCACTTCTTTTAGTTGTTGGTCTAAACCCATCACGATCCGAAACTTACTTCACACTAAAGGCAAATTTCAGTGCCACTGATACCGATGTTTTCACTCGTTTTCCTGTCCTTTTTTTTTATAGTATTTCATTGTTGTTGAACTCCCTTTTACTATCTGTCTTTTGGTTTCAATCTTTATGAGTTGATATACTGTATAAGTCAACGGTTGTCGCGATGCGGTAAAGAGAAAAAAAAAGCTGATTGGTTTCCGATCCACCAACCACAGGCTGTAAAGCCAGACAAAACAAAGCAAGCAGAGGTTTAACCTTATTTCAGGTGTACGCCTTGTTAAAGTATCATAGAGAGCAGATGGTATACATGAACAATTCGTTAAAAGTTTAAAGGGATCGTATAGTTTTGGTTGATACTTACTATCTGGTTTCTGACATTTTTGGGTGAGATAATGAGAAACCTCTTTATGAAATATTAAAGAGAATGTAATTCCATGAGGAATCAAACGTTTATTTTATAAAAATTGGTTTTGAAACGGCCGAGATATCCAAAACAAAGCGATTCTAGTAAGTGTGGGACCCACACTTTATTACCATCGCTTTGTTTTACTTTGTTTTTGGATGTCTCAGTCATTCCAAACCCGATTTTAATCAAATAAACTTTGAAGTCCTCTTAAAGTGGTATGCTCTGTATTATTTCTTAAGTGTTTTCTTGGTATCTCGCAAAAAAGTTAAAAGCCCAATTCTCATCTCCACCAATACTGTATCATCCCTTTAAATCATGATTTGCCGGTCAGTGCCACGCGGTGCTGCAAACAGCCTGAGTGCTTTTCTGCAACGTCAGGTGGTTTGAACCTTACTTTATTCGATTTTATTGTTCCACATCTCAAGGACAAGTATACTGATAAAATCGATAGAACATGAGACGAGACATAACGTCGTTATCAAGAGAAAAGATAATTTTACAAACATGAAATGTTAGGAGCCTACAAAAAGCAAATCTTGTATTTTACAGGTGCCTATAGACGAAAATGCTCTAAGTCTTATTAAACAAAAAAAAAGAAAAAAAAAAGAGAAAACGTTGAAATATGCGGGACATAGAGGAGAGTAGAGCCAAAAGATGGAAAGAATTAAAGCAAGAAAAACACAAGAACAACGAGAATACATCATAGAACATACCGAGATATAGCGCACATCTAATACGCTTAAGGCCGTGTCACACCTTTCCGGGCAAGCTACGCGGGCTTGTTGCGAGGAGGGATTTTCCAGCACGCAGGAGAATTTTTCGCGGGCGGACAAGAATGTTTGCGAGTTTCGCACTTTTTTCTTACCTACCAGACGCGTGCTACTTACCTTGAACTTGCGTGTATTCCGTGTGACCTGCGTGAGAGCTTTGAAACCGATCCGTTTTCTGTTACGAGCGACTTACCTGTACTGAGAAGTACCTGCGTTGGAGCTGCCTGCGAGGTGCTGCCGGTAAGGGTCTCCTACTGGTGTTCTGTGTGTACCTCTGGGAGCGAACCCCCACGACTCACTCGGAACAAGTTTTGAGCATGCTCAAAGCCTTGTCATACCGTATCTGGGGAAGTTTTGCGGCTTGACTTGCGGGGAAACAAATTTGCTACCCGGAGCTCTCCGCAGTTGGTCCGCACCTGACAGCACCTAGCGCGTATCTCGCCTGTTAGATGTTGGCCTGAGGTGTGCAAGCAAGTCCGATTTAACCACAGCCAATTTTTGAGCATGACCAAAACTTTTTCCTGGCGAATCGCGGGGATGCCCGGAGAGGTCCACGCAGAACGCCAGTAGGAGGCCCTTAGCGGCAGCACCTCGCAGGCAACTCCCACGCAGGTACTTCGCAGTCCCAGTATGTAGCAAAGATAATGACATTATGTGGGACTTCCGCCATTCCTTCAGAAGAATTCCTTCACTGAGTTGTCAACCCCCACGCGACTGCAGGACACAGGTCCCACAATATACGCGCAAGGGAACGCGTCCAGCAAGTAAGACACACCCAAATCCTTGTCCGCCCTACGGAATTGTCCGGTATGCTGGAAAATCCCTACACGCAATAAGCCCGCGTAGCTTGCCCAGAAAGGTGTGACAGGGCCTAAGCATGGTTGCGGGTAAAAAGATTTGCGTGCGCAACTTCGGGCAACTACGGGTGAAATACATGCTAGGTACTGTCATGCGCGGGTCATCTGGGGAGACCTCCGGGTAGTAAAAATTGTTCTTCGCAAGTCGCACGCAAGGCTTGCCCGGAAAGGTGTGTGACACGGCCTTTACAAAGTTCCTCGTCATGCACCCGAGCAGCATAGTTACGTGACAATGTACAAAATACACAATGTCATGATACATGATAATTCAGGAGTAGCCTTGACGCGAATGAATCTGTTAAAGCCCTGTCACACATTCCCGAGCAAGCCTTACGTGTGACTTGCGGGGAACAATAATTGCTCAGACGCTGTCACACATTTCCCGGCGAGTCTTAAATTGCGTGATACTTGCGGGAAACAATTGCTACCCGACAGTCCCCGCAAATGGCCCGCATATGCCAGTACCTAGAACGTATCTCACCCGTTCCACTAACACATGACTAATATAATGCATGCAGAAACATTAAATAACTTATGCATGGAGATGTAGAGAAAAGGAGAGAAAAAGAAATGGTGAAGAAGAAGAGGAAGAAGAAAGCAGAGAAATTTTGGAGATTTCTTTGGGTATTTTGTATCGCAAGTAGATGGTCAAATCAAATTTAACCTTGCCAGCAAAGAACAATAATTTCCATATGTCACGTAGTGAACATCGAGTACTTTTGCAATATTTGCCAGGTGTTTCCCATCTAAATTGATGACCAGGACTTCGTCGTAATGTTGAAAGGTTTGCCAGCGCATTGTTAGTTACTGTTATGAAGTATGCTAGCAAATTACATGCTCGTATTTCAATTTGTTTTCTGAACTGCAGATAAAATGAATGTTCGTGACATGCAATAAGTGCATATGATGTATGGACTTAATGAAGAAATGGTCTCTTGGTGTTAATGGCGATGCCATTAATACTTTTTATTTTTGTAAACCGACTTGTTTCCACTGAAATTCGATATGCAAAATAAATATTATAAAAACACAAACATGAAAACAAGTGTTACATTTATGGTTATGAAATATCGATATGACTTCCCTGTAAATATCCTTGTTTTATATTCCTTGTTCTGATGAGTGTTTAGGTAGAAAGGGTAAGTAAACATAGCATGTTTCACGAAAACATTATAAATGTTTACTGCAAGTCAAACAAAATATTTTTGTGACATACCTAAATCTTAAATAATATGGTGTCGTTCAAACGGGAGCATTTTTATCACCGTTTCATAATCAGCTGTTGCAGGTAACAACTCACGTCAGCCCAGTCGATATCCAAATATTATGAAAAGGCAACGCCACCTTGACATTCATGTGACTGAGAGCTGATGCTATAATTAACGCCAGTCTGTTTGTTGATTATCATCTGTTGAAAGTCAACGCTACAGAGTGACAAGTATGTCTGGTGATTTATGATTACACCTCTGACAGCAGGTGAGAAGTTGTTTTACATAAATTTTCTCGACCAAAGTGCAGGCTTGGCTGTACTCTAGATAGGCTTTATCTTCGACAATGATTAGGATGTCCATATTTTGATTCAGTTCGTTCGACCCTTCAGTGGAACAGTGCGTGAGGGTAGTTATCATTAATTATGATGACAAGAATATAACTTATAATGTTGCTAATTAATGTAGTTATCATCGTCAGCGTAATCAGCATCGTCATCATCACCATTATAACCATCATCGTCGTTATCATCAGCATCATCATCATCATCATCATCTTTATCATCATCGCCATCATCAACATCATCATCTTCATCGGGCACCACCATCACCACCATCTTCATCATCATCATCGTCCTTATCATCATCGTCGTCGTCGTCGTCATCACCATCAGCATCAGCATCGTCATCATCGTCATCATCGTCATCATCATCACCATCATCATCATCATCTTCATCATCATCGTCATCATCGTCATCATCATCATCGTCACCATCATCACTATAATTTCTTCTTCCTCCCTATAGGTAACCTCCGGATGATTTTGCGATTATTCATACCCACCTGGTGCTAGGATATAGAGTAGGTTGAGAGTTATGCACCTTGCACTTTGCCTGGTTAAAAGGAGAAGGGACGGAGGATAATAATGTTGATCAATAATCTGTGTCATGTTCAGTCATGAATGTATAAGCATCTGGCTACAATAGAGCCAGAAAATTCTCGCATTATACCATGTATACAGTGACCCATATACCATAATACATATAAGTGTTAATCGCTCAATAATTCAAAGTAAAGATGATTGTATTGTATGAAATATTCATATTATTGTAGTCATTATGTTATCATTAGTTGTTAAAATTCCAGCATATATTCGTCACTGTTCCATGATAAATAAAATGTGTTTAAAAAAGGAGGTTGACGATCCGTGCTCACCTCTCTGTAGTATCTTGATGACTGTCGTATTTCTTTCCTTCCTTTTCGTGGTATCCAAAGGTCGTACCAACTGACCAATGTCAAGCTTTTAATGATAACAACTCGCAGGTGGTAACAAATTTAAAAAAAATAATGAAAAAAAAAAGGAGTTTATAGGTACTGTTTTCCATTGGGAACAGTGCTATTAAAGATGTTCAAGACATCACATTTGATGCATATGTGTAGGTCAGTTGTATCACAAAACATCCTACGATGTAAACATTTTGCAATAAAACCTTGTAAGGAGATATTAGTATTTTTCTCAATAAACCATAACTGTAGACGGTTTAGTCTCAGAAACATTTTTGTCATAACTATTGTTCATAACTAATTATTTTGTACATTCAACGATACTTATCATTGATTATACTAATTCAAATTTTTCGCATTGGTTGTTTCTAACCCTAACCAACATTTTAGAACTATTTTGAGCCACTAAAGCTGACTTTTTGTTTCATCTGCAAATGGTAAGTCATGCCTTTAAACTTCCTTCATATGGTATTCATATCCACACAGAAGGTTTGACGGAACCCGGCCTCTCTTCGTCCTACATACCCCAGACATTCCGGTCCCAAACTTTGGGCGAGTCGCAGAGGCCGTGAAAAGCTGAAAATGACCTTTGGTGTGGGAGTGATCCAGAGAATAGCCGATGAGATGTCATAGAGTTTCTCTTTTTGACATAATTATGGCACTGATAACGCCGTGTCCTCGAACAGGCACACCTCTTACATCACTATAGGATTCATGCTTTTGTATACCAACGACGTAATTATGTATGCTACAGTTTTTTTTTAATCAATTATGAGCCCCATTGCCCAGGGACTATTATCCCCTGGACGAATTTATAACCCCTGTATAATCAAGGAGCTATTACAGACCGGTCTGTCACTCCTTGGTATAATCAATTACCAAGTGTCATTTTTCGAAGGATGATTACAGATACCAGAAGGTTATCACCAGTTGCGCGTATGATTTTCATGTTATGAAACAGATGCCGATGAGACATCAGTAACTCTCTGTCTCCCATTCACACTGGCCGTCTTTATGACCATCGGCCATTAAAAAGGTTTTCAAGCTCGCGTTAAACGATAGATTATCATGTTTTGACTCCTTATTTCAGCGAGCAAGCCTCGTAGACATTTTCTAGGTAATGAGAGAGGTTACAGTTTGTTATACTGAAGATTCATTATTCAGAAGTTTATTGGTTTTCTTAATCCGAACATGAATAATACAAATAAAGTTCGTTAGTCCGAAGATTCGTCAATCTGAAAACGAAATAAGCTTCCTTATTCCGAAGGTTCGTCATTCTGAAGGTTTTTTGAGCAGAAAACGAAGTTAAGGTGAGGGTCGTGTTTCCGAAGGTTAATTAGTACACACCTTCTTTTCATTTTCAGATAAACGAATCTTATTTCATTTTCGGATTAAACCTTATTCCGACTTGTGACTAACGACCATCTAGGTACAGGAATTTATCTGCTTCGTAATAGCGATCTTCCGAAAAACGAACCTTGTCTCATTTTTTATTGTAAACGAAAGTCATTTCGATTTCGGATTAACGAACATCTAGGTGTTAACAGTGGGGAAGTTATGCGTTTCATGATAACGAATCTTCCGGATAACGAACCATATGTTTATTTTTTAATTAACGAAGCTTCGGAATAACGAACATCACCCATGAGAGAATAACTGTAATACCGACACAATAGAAACCAACAGAACAGAGGGAAATAAATCGCTGATTTTCACTTACGTCGCTTCAAGGGACAGTTTTATAATTTCACATCATATAGGTCATTAATCGATAATGCCATGTAAATATTTCAAGACTTTGTTTTGGTCCTTGAGCAAATAAACCAATATACTGTTAAACCCAAACTATGATACAGTGAACAAGGATGATGACATACATAGGAGGCTCACATATTCCAGTAATGTAGATAGCAATGTCATTACATGACAATACCACTTGCTAAACAAATTCATCTATGTAGAATTAATGCATACTTTTTTTTTCTTTTGTTCTGCTTCCTTGAGCCCCCACTCATGCATTTATATGGTGAAGCTGCATGCTACAATGTATGTCATCATCCTCATTCAGTATGATTTCTTATAAATTTTTAAAACATTCTTGTTCCTCATCCCGGTCATTATAAAGTCTGAAACTCGGTACGCAGTGTGACCAATTTATAGATGTTCAGATGCAAATGTCTAAAAATCATCTGGACCAGGTCTCCTCTAATGCGACAAACATGGTGCAATACGTATTTTACCTTCATCGTTCTTCACACCGACCAGCAAAATTTCGTCATGATCAGTTCGTCCAAGGTAACTCCGCGACACTTGATGTTTGCTATTACACCCATAGTTAACAGATTTCCGTTGTAGATTGTGTAGATGTGTGATGTCGGTGAAATTTCGCCATGACCCTGCAATTAGAGCTTGACTTGTAGAAACATAAGTGTTGTATATAATGTTTTATCAATGTGTTATAGATCACCCTATATAAATGTTGATGCTGCGAAACGGGAAGGCGATAAAGGGGAATTTCTTTTAAGACGTTCATTTTATTCCAAACGCTGAAGATATTGTGTTGTTGTTGTTGCTGTTATTTTTTTTCTCAATGCAATGCCATAATATATCAAGAAAAGAAATATAAGAAGAGACAGTGGATGTAACACCCACCATGCCATCAAGAAACAGAATATTGCTGATTTGAGTGGCTAATGTTCGATTACGTAATCTTTACCTTGCATAACCCTTTCCCTGTGAGATTTCAATATCCCAAGAGACTTTTCACAGGACACATGAAACTCTCAGAGGTGATGGTTTACCTTTCTTCAGTGATTACATTTTTGTGTAAATTACCTGCCTATTTCATTAAGATTTTGTGCTATATTCTAAAATCTAAAACATTCTTCTCTCCCTTTTTTCTCTCTTCTTTTGATTTAGTCAGTTGCTTAAACCCGTTCACATTTTTATAAAACATTTTGGCTGATTGCCTCTACATAATCTTCATTTAGCTTTCATACTAAAAAACAAAAACAGAAACAAAAACGTTTTAAAACTAAATTAATCGACAAACCACTGGGTAATGCAATCGATACATAAAGGTATGCCAAGTTATTGTCCGCCAATTGTTTAAAAAAAAAGAAATAATTATAATGCCAAGGCCTCTGGCGAACTTTTGCCACTGATATAGGCCTAGTGTCAAATGATGATGTGAAGTTGAATGAGGAAGCACTCAAGCAGGCAGGTGATGTGAAACTTACTAGTACTCTGTCATCAAGATATCTACGAATGAGAGCATCCCGGAATTGTTAAAATTTAGCGAAGGGGTTTGAAATTTAATCTGCCATCATCAAGATATCTACGAATGAGATATGAGAAATAAGACAGAGTTAATCGCTGAATGTGTTTAAAAGAAAATTAAGATTGCATGTTTTAAATCAGTATGCCGAAATTGTGTGATAAAATATTCGTTTATAAAATATGTCAGTGTGTGTGTGTGTGTGTGTGTGTGTGTGTGTATGTGTGCGTATGTATATGTGTATTAATTCGTAAAGAAATGTATTCAATTAATATTTTGATACTTTATGAATGAAATAGTATGGGGACAGGACTTTTATATAAGGCATAGCCTTTCTGTCTGTCTCCGAACACTTTCAAATGTATTTTGTATTCGTAATGTTATACTGATGCTTATTGTGATCATTCTTTTCTTGTTATAGTATGGTGTTTTCAATTGTCTTAGTGTATTTTCCTCTGTTTTTACTGAAAGTGTTGAATAAATCTGAATCTGAATCTGAATATCTACGAATGACGAAAATACCGTACCCTAGCACATTTTGAGTTTCGTATTCTTTTCGGATTCTACTTTTTGTCTTCATTAGTTACAGTTGTACGTTCAGACGGCAGGCCCTAACCTCGAGATTAGGAAACCTCGAGGTTTAGCTCTTGCCCCCTAACTACGACGTGTGTCCACACGACGAATCTTAACCTCGAGGTTACGAAACCTCGAGGTAAAGCTTCTGCCGTTACTGGTTGATTTTTTTTTTCGCAGCAAAATACAAGATACAGGAATTGCACTTCTGAGAAAGTCGTAATTTCCTCCCTCTAACCAGAAAGTTGCATTACAGTGCATTCCATTGATCTGCAACGCTTTGTATTGTTAGTATACATATACACTGTATGTAATGTATATAGGCCTATAGATACGAATTATGTGTAAACTATATGTATAAGATGTATGATATATCAATTATAAAATGAAAGGTTAGAACACATTACAGCACTAGTCCAAAAGTCATCCGCCATACAGTATCTCTGTATAATGACGAATGCTTCAGATATGTATTGCCCCAGACGAATATTGATTCTTGCGTTTTGACTTGAGCTATCTTTTCATTGTGAGGAAATTAATGTCGAAGTATTGTGTCATGCTGCTGACGAGTTCACATATTTTGTGAATGAGTCTGAGAGAAAGGGTGAGCCTACAGTTGCAGCTAGCCGGTGATTCATCAAGGCAACACATAATCTTCACCCCACGCTCAGGCGGCGGGCTGCGGCAAGTCAAGGCACAGCACCGAACCGGTTCCATCCGAGTTCATAAACCTCGTGCTCTTTCACTTTAGTCTTGGAATGTCTATCATTATTACTCAAGGTTCCGCAAAATCTTCGGAGAAAATAATCCTCCCGATATGGTAAAGGGGAATTCCATGTTCGATTATGAAGATCAGGGCTTGTTGTTAGGATCAAAAAGCACGTAGGTGACATCATCAATCTGTGAGATAAAGTGACATATCAACTCGTGGGTATATAGCACATGTCGTGAGTGGACTTTGATCGCCGTATAGTCTACGCTGAAGAAAATGGCAGGCAAGTTTACCAAGCCAATCGAATGCGATAGACCGAGAGAGGCCAAGCAAAAGGGAAGGGGGGGGGTGGGATTACGTACTCACAGAATTATCAATTCTCTTTGATTTTTTAAAGCTCAAGTTGCAGTTTTTGTGTTTTCATTTTTCTTCTAGTTCTTCTCCTTCCTCCAAGAGGATTCGTGTCACTGTCTAAAAATGTCTCATTTAACATTATCGAATAATGTCTGATTCATTGATTACTGAATGGATCAGTACGATACTTTCACAGCAATGCGCACTTTAAAGCGTTAATGCGTTAACGCATGCCAATACAAACTATTTTTTTTTCAAGAGATGAGAATTTAAAAGACGCACTTTTTTTGAGGGAGGGGGTAATACTATTATAGCACTCCAGAGCCTTCGTAAAAGACTACTTGTAGATTTAAACAAAATCGTCAGTGTACCAGCTATATCACTCAATGTACGTAGGCCTACTATGACATCCCAAATGCATCATTTCAACGCAAGGAATTTCTGCAATAGAGAAATTGGATAATATCCCCTCAAAAAATAGTAGAAGCTGGAATAATGAAGATTTTAAGGCGAGCACGGGAGCATGAGAGCAGGGTATGATATCTCGGATGACTCTAAACCTTCGTCAGCGAGGACAACTGTTGTGGGCAGCTCCAAGACTGCATGTAAATCCATATTGGCGATGTGTGACATATAAAAGCACATGCGTCTTGTTCAGAGACTACAGCGTTGCTTTGGTTTCAGTTTCAAACGATTCAAAGACAATGGACAATAACGGACCACATTACCATGATTACAGAGTAATGCAGTAAACATGGAAAACAACTAATACAGAAATGAAGAATGACGAAGAAATGAAGATAGAAGCCAGTTCGCTCTGGATCACCATGGTGGCAGAAAAATATAAAACAAATAATGCCCACTCCTCTCACTGCCACTTGGAAGTTTGAGGATTCAAGAGATTATCAGCATCAAACTCCATGTACATTATTTTCCTAAAGGAAGGCGTAAATTGTGTGGGACGCTAAAAGGCTCAATATGGTTTCGAATTCTGTGATAAACTTTTTTTTTTTTTGGCTTTGCCAACACGGAGGATAGTTAAAACGGTTTTAGGAGAAGCATGTTTGCTTTTATGATGTTGTGACAAAATATGTCACATGCATGACATGCGTGAGGTGTGTTGGAAAGGATCACGTCGACATGGAATATTGCGCCAATAAATTTTAGGCCTATTTGTTGTTTCGTCGACAACAACCACGTAAATTCCCTAACCAGGGCTGCACTGGCATTCAAAGATAAATTTCGTCTTGTGCGTTATTTACATTCCAGATTCAGATGATCAATATTGAACGCACCTTGACACACATGTCAAGATAACATGACCATTCCATGGAACAATTCAAGCCACCTTCAACACGCACGAACACAATGCTCCATATTACCAGGGAGGTGGAAGAAAGATTCCACCTCCCTGATATTACGAGGACCTGTTTATCGCGAATACCTCAGAAAATATGAGTGGGCCTATCACAAAGCGATTATGCAATAAAGGCTAAGTTTTCCAACGTGACTCTGCGTGCCGTCCCTTATCTTGTCAAGTACACGTATTCAACAGGTAATTAATGACAGCTCGCCGTATCAGCTGCGACCAAACCGGTTCTGTCAGGATTTGCTCCCGTCCAGTCCGAAGTACCCGCAGATGATTATATGACAAGGTGGTTGTAGCGACGCCGTGTCGGCCTAAAGAGCTATTGTGATCATCGTCTAGATTTGCTTTTCGATTCCTTCCTTGTTCCTGTTTTAAAATTTCGTAGGTTTTTTCTGTCACAAAAGGGAAACCGCGATGAATAGGGTGCAACAGTTCGTCTGCGGTCTGCACAAGTAGGTGTGAAATCGCAATTAACGATTTACGTTTTCGCAATCCCAGATTTCGATCGAGTAAACTCGATCAAAACATCTATAAAGAGTCATAATGTTAGAAAGTCAAGATCTCAAGTACTGCTGTCTCGGGATGCATTATTATTGACACTTCATTTTTCATTATCTGTTCTCTTTTTTCATAAACTTCCAGCATTATTTCATATCTCTCTGATACTTTTTCTCTTCACCTCGTTTCCTGTGTCTATCTATCTATCTTCCACTCTCCATCCTAAATTTCATCTCCTCTGATTTATATTCCTTATTTTCTGTTTTCTTCTTCACTCGAGGCTTTTTTCCCTTTCTTCTTTTATATCTTCTTTCTCTTCTTGTTCTTTATTCTGTTTTCCATCTTCGTTTTCTATTCTTTATTTTTCTCGTCCTTTCTTCTACTTTTCTAAGTCTTCCCCTCCTCCACTATCTTCATCTCTTTCTTTGGTTTCTCCATCCTTTCGTCTTTCTTCCTTCTCTTACTTTCCACGTTTGTTCTCTTTTGTATCCTCTTCTATCATTTATCTCTCTCTCCACTTTCATACTTATTCTTGCATCTCATGCTGATGTAAATGTACTATGATAAGGGACAATTTCAGGCCTGACCAGTCCTCTCGACAATGGCGCATGCGCAGTACAGCTCATTCTGTTAGATTTTGTTCCTACATAATAGGGAGCGGGGATAGCCTAAACTGACCTACGCTCTAGGGGCGTTGGGTAGGTGTGTCGTGGTGTGTGCAGCAGATTATGGTCTGTTTCAATAACAAAGATAAGTTTATATCCTGATAAAGGTTGAATACTCAGAAGCAAAAGATTCATTTGAATATAATCATTTGGCAAGCCTGAAAGGTCAGAGATATATTAGCATGACAAACATATTTCCGCGTTTTTTTTTTGTTTTGTTTTGTTATTTTCCACTTTCATGCATAGTTACATCTGGAATAGGACGCTGCCGCTGGTGAAGTGTTCGAACAATGCTCCTTGCGAAGTTTAAGCATTCTTCATTTTTTCTTTTTTCTCCCTTCTTCTTTAAGCAGTAACACACATGCTTACACTGTAAAAACATCGGTGTTAGATTTAAACACCACGGGTGTTAAATCTAACACCGATCAAACTTCAATAAAGGACCACACCCACAGGTGTTAAAAATGCACTGTGATGGTGTTGAAAAGTGTTCACCTGACACTTCGTGGTGTTAATTTGACACTGTACCTGGTGTTATTTTGACACTGTACTGGTGTTAATTCAAAAATGACACCACATGGTGTTGATTTGATATTTGCTGGTGTTAATATCAATGGTTTAACACCCGTCCAGCTTCAATAAGGGACCACACCAGCTGGTGTTATTTTGGTGTAAATTTATTTTCTCATTTTTTCAAAAATCTAGTATTTTAATGTAAAATTCTTGATCGTCTTGTTTAAATTAAAAATCAACAAGAAGTGCAGTTACTAAGAAACTCTTCAAAAAACAGTTTAAAATTTGGAAATGACACCCGTAGGTGTTAATTTAACACCATAAATGAGCACCGAAAATTTAACACCAGCTCGGTGTTCACTTTTCAACACCGGACTTTTTGCAGTGTACGTTAAACTTGATAGCTAGAGTAAAAAAAAATACATAAACAAAAACTCTCCAGTTAGTGGTCTGAGTTTCACCAGCAAAATCGATCATAAATTAACATTATGTTTCGTTAACGTTTACTGTTTCACGTTCATGGTTGACAGTGGTATTAGAAGCAACTATACTTAAAAATTGGACATGTGACAATGTTCTAGGACAAAGTCTCATCTTGTCTCGCCTTGTCCTCTAAGCATCTTCAATGAACTCATCTTTTCTTGAAATAGAAACAAGTAGAAAAGAATAAATCTCTTGCATCAAATCAAAACGATTGTGTTGGACTACTGAGCAATATCGATGATGAGAAATATCAGTTGTAATAGCTACATTAGAAATCAACAACTTTAATATATAATCAAGGGAGTTGATGAAATCATCAACTCCATATATATCATATATCTTATTTGCATATTTCGTTATGGTCATTACCACTGTTTGGTTGTTTGTCTTTGTTTGTTTTAAAACACTCATGTAGTACTGTTCACAAATGAAGATGCGTTGTTTTGTTTGTTTGTCTTTTCTTTAATAATAATTGCTTGGAAATATATGATAAAAATGGAAATGCACATCGTAGACTTTACACAAATTAAACCTTTTTAAGTCAATGAGTCTAATGTGCACAAAATTAATTTCATACACATGCTTAATGGACACTTATGGCACTTTATGGCACTCAACAATTAAGGGTTAAACGCATGTTTAAGAGCCAATTACGTGATTACGAGGTCCGTTTGTAAGGTCTTGGAGTCAAATGAATTAACTAATTTCTCCGGATATGTAACCTTTCGGGTATCTTCCCGGAAGTATGAGGCCTATCAAAACGAATGTTATCATGGTTTACGTTATCATTATCATGGCATTAAACAGACGCCCGAAACGACATCCGGACGGACATGGTCTTATTGAATAAAATTTTTACTGTTTATAACGGGCGTATATTGGCAAACCCACAGATCACTTTATTGCTTACCCCTTTCGACGGTGCCGAGGGCATTTGACAATGTGTAAAATGCTATGGGGTTTTCTGAACCAATCGGTACCCAAAGCACACGAGGGGATGAAAGCCACTGTTAGCAGTGATTAAAAACTGTCCGAGTTGTCATAGTTGATGCAATTCAATTCAATTCAATTCAATTCAATTCAATTCAATTCAATTCAATTCAATTCAATTCAATTCAATTCAATTCAATTCAATTCAATTCAATTCAATTCAATTCAATTCAGATTGAATTGAATTGAATTGAATTGAGCCACTGTTTACCACTGTTAGCAGTGATTAAAAACTGTCCGAGTTTGATGCACATGTATACAGCCTGGTATATAGTACAGCAAGTAATCACAAAACATCCTACCACATGAAACATTTGCAGTAAAGCCACACATTAAAACAAGATATCACTAATTTTCTCAATAAACCATAACTGTATAGCAGGTTTATTCTAGAAACAACACACCAATGATTTTACTGATCAACAATTTTACATTGTTGATCAGTAAATTTTTTCCATCCCTATTGTTTCCATCCCTAACTCACATTTTAGAGTTATTTTGAATCACTTATTTTTTTTTTTTTTTTATCATCTGCAAAAGGCAATTAGCGGCTTCAAGAGCCAGGAGCCGCGCGTGGCATCACAACCGTTACTTACGACTTACTGCAACTAATCTATATTCTGGTTCTTTTTCATTGATTTCTCTTGTCACGACTCTGGCTTGGATGCTGCTCCCTTAACAGTTATCGGTTACTATAGCAACAAATTAAATTGTCATATAGGTTGAAGTACGGTGAGAGAGGAAACGGAGTAGGAAACTGATTATCACAAAGCTCAGAAGAGAATAGAAAATTGCTAGCATGAATGACCTTGTTTTTATCGTGGTAATGAAGCTAAGCGTTCATCCTCCTCTGGTATCTTTGTCACGAGATAGCCCTATAGGCTTCAATATTGACAATCATGTGTATATAATGGTGTCATCACATCCTGGTATAAGGACATGTCGGCTCTGTGCCAAACTGGTTTCCTATTTGGAAGAAAAGATTGAAGTCATCATAGTTACCACCCAAATTTCCCACGCACTTTCTTTCATTAAGCTTCAATTCGATGATAAAAGGCGAATAGCCTCTCTTTCTCCACTTTGTTTGAATGAGATGTCATGAAAGTTCTTCTACATTATTTTTTAGGTCTGATAAGTTCAGTTTCATTTATTTTCCCTCCGACATCCCACAGAAGGTACCACAACATTAATTTTGATCAGTTTGAAAAAGAATATTCGTAACGAAATATGAATCGTAAACTATAAGATAAGATATGAAATGTTAAACAGAGCCTAATGACTAAGAACATCAATGCATGCTTTTGAAGTTTGACCGAAATGATAAAAAAGAGTGATCCACTAAAAAGCATGATTTGTGATACGTGGATCGCTCAAAACGAAGTAATATGCCACTAAACAAAATATTAAAAATAGTCATCTTTAAGTTAAAAAAAAAAAAAAACCAAGTTCAGAATAATATTATAATGTTACAACTTGATGCAGGCACGTATTTGTAGTTCCCTTATCAGAATATTGATAATTCTTTTTCAATAGTTTCTAACAAACTCATATAAATTATGTTCTTTTCTTGTAAGCTTTGTAAGGCTGTGAATATTGTATATTCTGTGATGTTTCTAGGGTCATCATAATCAGCAGAATACTAATAATGAGAAAGATAATACATCGGACATCGATGATTTTAATGATTAAATCAATTATAAATGATAAGGTAATGGACGATAATAACAAAATTACATTACAAAAATTATAATAAATCTTGTTTCAAAGATGAGGGCATCCTAAAATTATCTCATGAAATAAATCACTGTATTGGAGTATCATATAGAAGTAAGAAAAGAATCATTTAAATGGGTTCTATAGAAGTAGAAATGGGAAGAGATGTGGTTGGGGGATAGACATTCCCCTGCTTTTAACGCTTTGGATTCATGTATATGTGGTACAAACTTTAACTTCATGCCGTCTGAGGTAGACAAAAACGTTTCGTCTGTGACTCTTTTAATTTTGTTTCTAACAGTCATCATAACAAAAAGGGCGGGCATTTCTATACGCAATAGCCGATTAGGCAAGCTGAGCAGTACTCTCCTCGTTGTCTGTTTTGTTTTGTTTTGTTTTATTTCAGGGTGGGAGGAGGAAGGGAACAATGGTAGTAAATGTTTTCCTTGCATTGTTGCCACCTATACGACAAGGACTCTTTGTGGGTGTGTGCAGATGTGTGGCCGACTGTGTGGCTTGGTGTCATAACAATGTCTAGTATGTATCAAAAGGTAACGCGAACTTGATGGAGCAACAAGGTCGAACTTGTTCCACTTGGAGGTTGATCATGGGAAAACACTGGCCTTTTAACAAGGAGTCCCGACTATCAAGTGCACTTAGTAGGCCCTACATCCCGGTTCACTCGTAACGATTTACGCGAGAGTTGCGGCGGGAAAATTTAATGACGAGTTGCACGGAAGAGTGAACACTGACGCCGTAGCCACTTGCTCGCTCGTTCATCCGACGCTATGCGATTAAGCCGTGCCACAATATCAGACTATTATGATATCTCATTTCACCTATTAGATTTCTTTCATTTCTACTGAACTTAAATTGCAATAAGATATTTGAATACACACAATTACACAAGATTAGTACAACATTGTGATTAAGAGATATAGTGTGAACAGAAGTACAATTATGTTGCGACTTTTACGACGAATATCGATTTTTTTTTAATGCGTGGGACTGCTAAAAAGTAATGATTGTAGTCTGCAGTTTCATCGGAAACAATAACTACATGCCTAACAAACGAAACTAAGCAAATTGCGTCAACCCCCCCCCCCCAAGAAACACACACACACACACAGAGAAACAAACACGAGGCCACTCTTCTGTTAAAAAAAAAAAAAAAAAAAAAAAAAAAAGAATAAGCGAGGAAAGAACGATATTTCAGCCAATAAGCCTTTCTTTATCAAAAGGCTAATAAAAAAAGTCGACGAGTGGCATTTAATATTTTTATCGCATGCATGTGGGCTCCAACGAACCATTGAATACTATGCGTTCGAACTTTTGAGGTCACGGAATAATGTCTTCTAAAACTTCAGCAAAGTTTGTTTTGACAAACCATACGTCCACATAAGTACAATGTAGAATGTAGTTGCAAGCACATCCATCTGCCAATACATTTCTCGGTAAAAAGGAACTGTGTTTCTAACTGGCGTAAGTTTGTGTCTGTCTTATTGTTTGTTTTGTTTTGTTTTTTTATTTATTTATTTTTTAACTTTCTATGACGTGCCTTCTCTATTTCGTCGTAAATGGTAATTCTGTTTTCAGGATAACCGGTCATCGAAAGGAAATTTTGAAGAAAAATTGTGAATAATGTAAAAATGTAATAAATGTACATACAGTTTAATAACGTACTATATTAAAACAAGTAATGAGAGACCCTTTTTTTTGGATAAAATCTAAGATGATTGACCTAATCTAACTCGCGTATATAATACAAGCGTAATACAGGGACTGGCTGCCAATGTCGTAACTTCTCTAATCATATAGGAGTTTCCCCTTACGATTCTAATCTAAGTAGTTCAGGGGCATGGTTGCTCATCTCCCAAGCAAACATCACATCGAAATTGAACGGATGGAATAAAAATCGTAAATAATTCCGTCTTTTCTTTTTTTTTGTCTAAACCAATCAGTAAATAATTCGTCTGCAGTCTATTTGCAAACTGCCGTGAAATCGTTCGCTAACCTTTTGTCCAAGCAATCTCAGATCCTTCTGCCAAGATCTTCTGGAAAATTTCCGTCACATCATTCCCATTCAAGTGTCTCCGTGCTCTGGCTCCCCAACGAAATAACGCTCAATGAGATTATAAAAAATACCGCTTTGAAAGTTGAAAATTGAAAGTTGAAAGTTTATTATATTCAACAACCCATATTCTGGCTGTCGAAATTCAATGTAAACACGTGTTTCACAGAATTAATTCATGAAACAGAGTCACAAATTATTGTGAAAATATACAAACCTATATAATAAAGTAATCAAGAGTGAAATACAACTAATGCAAAAGAAAATATGTATATGAATATATGATATAATCTATACACGATATAGTGAACAAAAACAAAAGAAGGAAACTATAATAAGAGTGGGAAAGAGAGAAGAGAAATAGAGGGAAAGATGGAAGAGCGAGAAGGATGCACAAAACTAACGACAAAGTACTTATACATATATATTACATTGTTATTGTCATACAAACAATAATAAAGGATATACGAGTGACATAATTGAGAGAAGAAAAAATAGGAAATGAAAAACGCAAAGACGTGCGCAAATACATATATAATACGACAGGTGAACGAAGAATGAAGGAAATATGTAGAAGAAAGCAAGAGGATGAGGGATGGAGAAAAAGAGGCGAGAGTGAGAAGGACAAACAAGTTACAAATTGCAAATGATTGATTGTTTCATGAATTTGAATAATTACACAGTACCCGCTGAATAAGTGCTACAAGGATTAGAGCCAACACTTGCAACACTGATCAATTCTGTGCTTATTTACGTCGATGTAGGGCAATTTGTCAATCAGTTGCAATGAAAGCATATCGATGAAAGTATTTCATGAATTTGAATAAGTTTTAAATTAATCATAAAGAAGACACACACACGTAAACTACAGTGTATCCTGATCGAGAATGAAATTGTTCATGTAATTCTGTATCGATGTCCGGACGGCCGAGTTCATGTTTGACCAGATCGCCATTCATGTAAAGGTCAAAACATAAACAAACAAAAAGAAGATTATCACATTTGCAGGTTGAGTGACCGACTTAGTTTCAGACACTTTGACAAGTGCCAATAGAAATGTTGCCTCAAATATTTACCAGTCTCTTTTGCGACCTTTACAAAAGTGATTATAGTCTCTTTTGTAGTTCCATATCTTCAGCCGACGAAGGCCCAAACTTGGGAGACGTATTTTGCGATGTCTATCACGTGATGAGAGAGAGAGAGAGAGAGGGAGGGAGGGAGGAGGAGGAAATAAAATCTTTCTCCCCTCAAAGCGTCTATCGAATATTGGATACTGTTATCAGGTATCAATAATATTGTTTATGCCCAAAATTTGGGCCGTGTGTGGCATATAACCCCTATCAAAATATCTTTGCATACATTATTAAATGTCCAGGGCAAATTAAAAGCGGCTGCACGTCACGAGTTCGATATCCCACGAATCATACGGGCCACGAGTTCTACAGCTCACGAGTCATACAGCCCATGAGTTCGATATTAAAGAAATAAGGCCCATGAGTCCGACACTTAGCAAAAAGCCAACGAGTTCGACAATATTCAACAACGAGTTCGACAAACAAGGCCAACGAGTTCGACAAACGAGTTCGACCAACGAGTTCGACAAACAAGGCCGACACACCAAGCCCCGTGGTGTTTTGGCCGTTCTGCCTAGTGTGGAACTCGTGGGCCTTATTTGCCTAGTGTTGAACTCATGGGCTGTATGCCTCATGGACTTTTTTTTAATGTCGATCTCATGGGAGGAATGAC
Source organism: Diadema setosum (assembly GCA_033980235.1). Lineage (NCBI taxonomy): Eukaryota > Metazoa > Echinodermata > Echinoidea > Diadematoida > Diadematidae > Diadema > Diadema setosum. Next base: position 3,760,457 of record CM067078.1, on the reverse strand, counting down.
TCCTGGGTGTCGGACTCGTGGAATCATTAGTATAAAAGCACAATTCGTAGATCCTTCCACCATTTATCCCTTTATAAATATGATTGATTGTCTGATTCTTCCATGAATCTTTACTACCACCTAATACATTTTCCTGCTGTGTTTTTCCTTGCCTTCACCTTAAAAAAAGAAGATTTTCTTTCCACAGCCACACACAAATTAAAAGATAAATACCATATTGCATGTCTATAACGACTAAAGTCTTTAACAAATATCAATCTCCCATGTGAAACCCAGCTAAATTGATTTTTGTAAGACATTGATCGCATGGACTTCAAAATTCCGCTCTAATTAGGTAAAATGAGATCTGTATAAAATATGATGACAATTTTCACTGAAATACATTTTCTGCTCTACCATTCACATGATTTCAACTAACATGATCTTTATCGTAAATGATTATGCTCTTCCTTTACCGGTTTTTTTTCTGCCAATACGACTTTCTTTCACGTTAGTTAACCTCTGATGTTCCTTTTGGTTTTTAATATGTTCTTTCTCTTCTTGTGAATGTTATTTTTATTAGTAGTGATTGTGTAATGATTGTGTGTGTGTTTTTTTTCATTGTAAACTGGTATATAACTCACCCCCTCCCCCCCCCCCCCAAAAAAAAAAACAAACAGCCCTGAGGCTGATACTGTTTTTTTTTTTTTTTATTAACAGTATCGAAAAAGATGGACAAACAAGATACACCAACAAACCTTGTCGCACAGTAAATCTCGCTGCCCCTTCACACCTGCAGACTGGAACGTCTTGATAAAGCTGCAGCGGGTCAGCCACGGCAGCCAAAGGGCATTGCTCCCGTTAATCAGTCGACTGCATTTGCCAACACATTTGCAAACTATTGCTACATGATTACATAGGTGACTCCCGTTCAAATGAAGTCCTTGGGAGCGGCAGTTTTCTTTCGTTAATATCGAAATTTCGTTACATCTGAAAAAAAAAAAATAAGTGTATGAAGATATCGATGTGATAATTTTTGGCCCTGAATTTTACTTTGTTGTACCCGAAATTTCTCTATAGCGTGTGGCGTATAACATAATAGCTCCATAGCCATGATAGCTGAGCTGATCTACTCTAGCGAGTTTGTTTTGAAAATCTCTCTTTTTTATTCTACAGCCTTGCGGTGCCTACAAGTTTTCAGTGGCTCGAACCTCTTGATTTACTCTTGTAAATGGGTGTGTGTTGTCCACCCTGATTTACAGTGATAAAGTAGCGCATGATTAAAAACAGAAACAAGACAAAACAAAAACCACCTCAGCTGAATATCAGCTGGCAGTAGAAAACGCACGAAGCTCACTAAATATCTTGCTCAATGACTTAAGGACTAATAAGTCTAGAAATGTTTCAATATTTAGCTTTTGCTTGCCTAAACCAACTATCTATAAGTGACTATGATAGTGTGGAAATAAAAGACTTGATCTCTAATCTGCTCTTTTTTTAACGAAATGATTGCTATGATCTACATTTTCTTTGTTTTTGATTGAAATTAATAATAAGATGTGGCTAGATTGGGACGCTCATAATGTAGTGCTTGCTGTACCAAGACACTGGAGTAAGGAGAGGTTTCCACACTCTCTCCCATCCATAGTCTATCTTTAACATCTTAACTCGTTTTTTTTTTCTTTTACTGCATTGCCGAGCATCGTGTGACGAATTTATGCTCTCCAAAGAAGAACTGATTGAGCCACAACCAGATCCTAAAATATCAAATGAGTCCAGACGATTTTCATAATTTCACATCATGTAGTACATAAATCGTCAGCTCCATGTATAGATTTGTGGAATTTATTGTGGTCCTTTAGTAGAGAAAAATTCTCTGAAAAAAAAAAACCCAAAACAAATTACACTGAACAAGGATGATGACATGGGAGGCTCACATAATTTTAGAAATGTAGCAATGTAATTCCATTACAATACCGCTTGCTTGATAAGTTCACCGGTGTAGAATTTATGCATGCTTTCTTCTTTTGTACTGAGGCCCCACCCATGCATTCTTATTGTGACGCTGCCATATCGTCATCCTTGTTCATTGTGATTTGTCATAAATTTTGAAACGATTCTTAATCTTCATCCCAATCGCTATAAATTCTGAAACTCTGTACCAAGTGTAACCAATTTATAGTCGTTCAAAATAATGTTAGAAGTCTGAAAATCATCAGGAATTCTCCTTTGAAAAAAAAAAGAGGAACCAAATGACAATGTGATCGTCGAAGTACATTGTACAATGGATCAACGTCATTCGGTATTGCGTTATCCAGCTATACTATGATCACTGATGATAGAGATAGGTCAGCTCACGGATGTATTCATGAGTACACGCACTCGTTCTTGTTGTTGTTGTTGTTGCTGTTGTTGTTGTTGTTGTTGTCGTTGATGTTGTTTTCCTGAAAGCCGCCCCCCCCCCCCCTCCCCGTGCCAATCCTTTTACCGACTTTCACAGTCGACCTTCATGACAGCACACAAAATCACGGCCGAAAAAAAAAATCACGTGTGATTATGCGCGCTTGTTGCCACCTTGCAGTACATGTGTCGCACCGCCTCTTTTCTGTAAAACTCATAAGTGACGATTTAACAATGATATTAACATCTGCACCGAGTACTGTCACTGTTTAAGCAATGGCATACTTTAAAGAAAAGATAAAGGTCACCTTACTCACCTCAGAACAACATAATGTAAATAACAAGAACAAAAATGCCAGAAACATGCAAAAATGTTTCGTTTGAAGGTGACCTTCTTCCAGTGGTTCATAATTTTCTCTCGCTTAAAGTCAAAATAATGTTACATTGTCTGTATCAGCACTGGTGATTATGTTATATGGAAAGTGATTTGACCAGTACTACTTCCTCAACAGCTTCCCGCCAGAATTTCACGGTCGGCATATCGTGTGATTGGTCCGACATACGGTTGTACTTTTCTTGATAATTAATGAATATAGATGAAGTGACCCGTTATGACAGTGCTTGGAGATTAACATCTCAAAATTGTGCTCTAAATACAATGTAGGTATATCCTTGCTTGTGTCCTCTCAAATGATCGGCTACGACCCGTGCTTCATACTTCTTCGCTTATTACTGACAAATACAAAGTTCCGGCGCGCGCAAACTCAAGCTTCGTATAAGGGCAGCTAAACTCTATGTCACCGTGATTGTCTCATGTTTGCGCGGTATATAATAGGCAAGAATTCTATGGGGCCAGGGGTCCGTTTCATGGAAGTCTTATGAGAGACTTTTCTCTCATAAAACACACTTCTGAGAGACTTCATGAAATGGATTTGAAAGTCTCATATACCTACATAATATTATGAGCGACTTTAGCTAATCTGAGATTATGTAAAGACGTTTTTGTGATGACTTAATGAAACGGACCCCAGACTTCCGTTTCATGAAAATCCTATGAAAGACCTTTCGCTCATAAGACACGCTTATGAGAGACTTCATGAAATGCATTTTTACTTCTCTTTGAAAAGTCTCCCTTGGCTACATATGAGCGACATTTGGCCATTCTGAGATTTATGCAAAGACTTATATGTGATGACGTCATGAAATGGATCCCGATGGCGTCACACCGTCCAGAAATTGACACATTGTGGCAATTAACCTTTGATGTATGTATGTATATATGATATGATATCTCCGCGACCCTGGTCTGGAATCATCCGAAGACCTAGATAATTGTTCTCTGTTACAAAATGATGAAATATTAATATATATATATACATATATATATATATATATATATATATATATATATATATATATATATATATATATATATATATATATATGTATATATATATATGTATATATATATATATATATATATATATATATATATATATATATATTAATATTGATAAATATCAAAGAAAGATTAATTCCAAAGTTCGAAATTTGAAATATGCGCGTTTTCGATAAAACTGCAGCATATAGAAGTTGGTTCATTGATAACCAATGCAAATGCGAATTAATTACCAGACAGTAATCATCCAAAAAAAAAAAAAAAAATCTGATTAACTGAGAGGTTCGGCCTAAGCTGCTGAAGTTAAATAATGTGCTTCCTCGGTCAAAAGTCTCTTCGTTTGAACTGTCAAAGTCAACTTGACAAGGATATGATAGGATAAGAGAGCCATTGTTGTAATCTTTACCCCAAAGATGCACTGCTTCCCAATGTTTCCAATTGAAACATCCGGTCCCTCCTTCTACCAGAATGTGATACACCGTATTCGTGTGTATAATATGAACCAATCAAAAATAATTGAAAACAGTGAAGTACTGTTATTTGCTTTAAAAAAAAAATCTGACTGAGGAAACAAAAAAGACATTTGATTGACAGAATATTAGAATTTCCATACTCACTGCCTTTCCAAGACAATTAACTAGTGTAAGAATGAATCACTATTTTACTGTTTTCTAACTCTTTTTGCGTGTGGTAGCATAATTCTCACCAGTTGTTATTGATGATTATGGGAGTTATTTCGTTATGCATTCTTGATTTCATTCTAGAATTATCACATAATTTAGATTCGACATAATCTTTTGTTGGTTTTTATGAGAAATCTTTGTTATAAGAGCTTTAAACGTTACGTTGGCGTGATTGAGAAAAAGAAAACGCCTCTTTCACTCAGTTTACTGTCTTCTGCAAATTCCCATCGCATTTTTGTGTGTTTTACTTCAGAGAAAGTCACTTTCTATCGGTCAATGGAGAATACCAGATGACCAGATTACCGGGACATCCAGCTGGGTGAGTTTCCGTTTCCGGTTCAGCTTTTGTGTCTCAGCAGTGTAAGCAGTAAGTGCACAAAGTACCCTTGTGCGCATGTTTATATTTTGATAGTAAGGATTGGTTCGTTGTTTGAAGTAGACTTTCGTAGAAGTGCATTGTGTTCTGGTAACCATGACAACATATCTTCTCAAGACTGAGACTGTTCTTCCGTATAGAACAGACGAGGTTATGATCGCAAAGAAAGGTGGCAACACCTTATCCAACGAATTCGTATGTAACTGATTAATCAATCTCAGTTTGCATATTCTCTGCATATTATAGTATAAACAATACTCAAGGTATCTAATGGTGTATCTTTTATGACCATAATAGATAAAATCTACTTGCTATTAGAAAATGACTTTGTTGTATTCCCAAATCCCTCCGATTCGCAATAGCTCTGCTAAGCAGCTGTTAAAGGGGATTTCACCCTATAAACGTATGTTTCGATGCAGTGAATAAAAACTATTACACATCAGAAGTTTAAGGAAAATCAGACGCTCGGATAAAAACTTATGAATATCCAAAGATTTGGTTAAGTCCATGTGCCGTCATCGTTAGATAAATGACAATATTTACATTTTTTTTTGATGGTTGCTTCATAACTATGATGACCAGAATTTTTGGTGTAAATAATTAATAGTCATGATAAATTCGGGCAATGTCCCCTGGAGTTATCAGATAGATAGATAGATAGGTAGGTAGGTGTGGGGCGTATAGATAGATAGATAGATAGGTAGATAGATAGATAGATAGATAGATAGAGAGTTAATAGTCGAAAGTCGGAAGTAATTGTGGGTCCACTGATTGTGTGCGGATACTGCGCCCTTCTGGCCATCACGCAGTCAAGTGTGTGCCCTTCCTGCAACGGTGACTGTTTCGTGTTGTGTTTTAGGTGGGGTCCTTGCAATGACAATGTTTAGTGGCATTGTGTTAATCCACTTTCCCCTCCTTGATAGAGCAGTGTCGGACACTTAAATACTCGCTGCTATAAGCCCTTATTCCCAGACTTTGAAAATTTGTCTGGTATAATGACTGTGACTCCAACAATAAAACTGTCTGATGGTATAATTACAACAGTGGTGATGATGGTGGTGATGGTGACGATGATGATTGCGAGGATGACAATGTGACTATTGTTATTATTATTATTATTATGACGATGATGATGATGATGATGATGATGATGATGATGATGATGATTACTATCATTATCATTATTATTATCATCATCATCATTATCATTATAATCATCATCATCATAATTATTGTTGTTGTTGTTCTTGATAGTCTGCTGAGCAATATACTTCTCATTGTCATAATCAAAATCATGACAATCCTTGTTTTTGAAGACGTTGGTCATTGAAAGAATCCCCTATATGAACAGAAAGGGGTGAGTTGGTGGGTTTGATGAAATGAAATTCATCATTACGGTCTCATACCTTGATATAGAAACATATAGCAGCACTGACTTTGATGGGTGAAGTACACTGTGAGTTGTACGAGTCAGTAGGAGAGAATCTGATGGGTCACAATCTGGCACAACTATACGTATATGATTATTCATAATCGTTAGTCGGATTTTATCATTTTTCAGGTTTGTATACTTCCTTTGTTTCTCGTTATGCCTCTACACGTGTCTATGCATAATATCAAATTATGATTCTTGGCAAGATCTGGGATTCAGAAGATACTTTAAAACAAAATTCCCGAAGAATTTGACCACATACATGACATAAAAAGCAGAACTATGTAGGCCTACGTCAATACAACTGTAACTCTTTTTGCCAGTGCATTGTATACCTCAAGAACACACACAGTAATGCACACCACACGCTGTACTTTTTGACAATTTACCCGTTGTTTATGTGACTCGTACTTTGAAAAATAAAGGTTACAAGAAACACAAAAGTGCATCGATTAATGGAACCCATTTTTTTTTTTTTTTTTAATAAGGCGATCGACTTAAAAAGAATGGGATAGATGATGTATTTCAGATGCGCGAGAGTGCAGGGGGTGCTGCCCTGTAGTACGTTTGCAATGTGATTGTTATTTTGTAATCATGCAAAAATCGAAAAATTAAATGCGAGTGCTTGTTCCTGATTCAAAATTATTGAATTATAGGAAGCTGCGTATGGGTACAAGTTAATATACAGACCCAAAGGACTAATGAAAATAAAACAAAACCAAACATACATACATACATACATACATACATACATACATACATACATACAAAAGTGAGTACAAAGAAACTGCAAGTAACAGGAAAATAATGTTGAGGAAGGATCGAATTCAAGACTGGGTATGCTACTACTACTACTACTACTACTACTACTACTACTACTACCACTATATATACTACTTCTACTACTACTGCTACTACTACTATACTACTACTACTACTACTACTACTACTACTACTACTACTACTACTACTACTACTACTACTACTACTAATAATAATAATAATAATAATTCGAGAGCATGTATTAGCTTCAGCTTGTGCCATAAACGAAGTTGCACCTCCAAACCCGTCTGTGTATCTGGCATGGCTGTCCTCAATAGATTCATTAATACTATCAAGGCCTATGTCCTTCTTCAGTACACGGATGAAAATGGGCCTTCTTCTTCCTCTCTTTGCCATTCCCTGTTTGGGCTCCCAGAGTAGGAGGGAATTTGCAGATAGCTCACGGTGCTGCTCACAGTGTCCACCGAATCTCATCCTTCTCTCACGTTTGTCAGACACTTTTGGTAATGTACCATTTTTATAAGTCGACATTTCTAATGTAGTCAGTCCACGACACATTAGGAGCTGTTCTGAGCATGCGTGTGTACACTGGCAATTATACATTTTTAAAGCTAGTATGATCGCTCGTTTGTTGTTTGGTTTGTTGTCTATTTGTTAACACCAGCGTAAAGACTGATTAAATCGCATTTAAACAAAATCCCAGGGTCTTTCCTTGGGAGTCCGGAACAGATAACTCCGTGCCATGTTGACGTGATAATGAGTGGCGTAAGGCCATAGATAGTGCACCTGACACGTCCCAAACAAACTCTGTCCTTAGGCAAATGGACTTATTCCCATTGCGAACAGAGTCAATACAGATCGCATTTAACACAGGCTCATCTTTCAAACACCCGGGTTGAGATGTCTTTTTCTATACTTTTTTTTTTTTTTTTGTACAGCATTCCATAATACATGTGTATCACTCTTGGAGTAGTTCTTTTCGACTAAACTACGACAGCTCAACAAAGACACATACAGCTGACTGAGCGTAATAGAGCACGGTATAATAGCGACTGTAATTTGCTGGAGGCAATGTATATCAAAAATAGTTTTTGCATTTTTCTACCCGACAAATTTGAATCAGAGTGAACGCTGCAAAAGTATTTTTGACATCAATATTTCATCATGCTAATCCGGTATCATCAACCCAATGGCTGACAATAATCTATACTTTGTCCAAACTCTGCCAGATTTAGTATTGAATTTTTCAAGCTACGTTCCTCGAATTCTGTTTCTTCTTTCCTCTAGAACTGGTCTTTTTATAAGGTCAAACATGGGACACGAAATATCCAGGGTAAATAAATCCCATCTCTGATGGAATCAAAGCTAACCTTCAGTAAACGCCTACTGGAATGATCGCATTGTCAAAAACGAGTCGGGGGAGGGGGGGGGGGGACGAAGAATAAAGTATTGGGTCTCAGAGTAAATTTACCACTTTAGTACATTAAAGATAAGTATGTTTCACACATTCTGAATAGTTTGCTACCCCCTTAACTACCTACCTTAAGTGGATAAGACTCTCGACTCCCAATCGGAGGACCGGAGTTCGGTTCCCGCCCAGTGCTTACACTTTGTACGTCCCTGGACAAGATGTTTTACCCACCATGTCCCTCTCGACCCAGGTGTATAAATGGGTACCTGGCAACGCTATAGGGTAATAATAATGGCAGAGCCCTCTGGTAGAGCAGTCTGTGGCAACACTGGAGAGGTTACTCTTGGTGAAGAATATCTTGTTATTATTATTATTATTATTATTATTATTATTATTATTATTATTATTATTATTATTATCATTATTATTATTATCGTTATTATTATTATTATTATTGTTATTATCATTATTATTATTGTTATTATTATTATTATTATTATTATTATTATTATTATTATTATTCTCTTTTTCTTTCAATTCAGTAACATACTGTCTGTCAACCCCTCCGTCTTTCTTTGATATAACTACCGTGTCTCCTTCATTTTGCTCGTTCTTTTTCTGGCTTCACTTCCTTACAAGCATACGTCTCTTTATACCTAAATCCGCGAAAAAAAAGTTTTGTTCATTTGTTTCTTCCCTCGCAAATTCTCTAAAATTACAAACTTGGTCAGCTAACAGTTTAACAATCTCGCCTTGATTAGAGAATAGTCAGCCAGATAAACATACTGTTGCTGTTAGTAGAGACAAGACTCCAGTTTTTAATCATGGTTAAAATTCACCATTGTCTGGTTAATATTTAAAAGTAAACAACAAGTCAAACTTAAATGAGGTTGCATCAAGAGAAAACATTCAACAACAACAACAGTCATATTCTGCTCTGCTTCTTTCTCCCTCTCTCTTTATTCCCGTTATGATCTGTTTTTCTCTATCAATCAATCAATAAATTATTATAATAATAATTATTATTATTATTATGGTGATGATGATTATTATTATTATCATTATTGTTGTTATTATTATTATTATTATCATTGTCATCATTACTATTATTATTATTATTATTAATTTTATTATTATTATTATTATTATTATTATTATTATTATTATTATTATTATTATTATTATTATTATTATTATTATTATTATTATTATTATCATTACTATTACTATTTTATAATGCGCTTTTCCCACAAGGCCCAAAGCGCTTACAATCAATTCAAAGCATGTCGATAGTATATTTATGTAATTGGGTGATGTTACAGCTACGAACTAGTTGCTACTAAAAAGATGTGTTTTCAATCAATTTATCAATCAATCAATCAATCAATCAATCAATCAATCAATCAATCAATCAATCAATCAATCAATCAATCAATCTATCTATCTATCTATCTATTTATCTATCTATCTATCTATCTATCTATCTATCTATCTATCTATCTATCTATCTCTTTACCTACCTATCTATCCATCTACATTACATATCTGTCCCTCGCTTTTTGTTTCCTTTTACTTCTCACCTCTATCCAACTATATAATTATCTATCTATCTATCTATCTATCTATCTATCTATCTATTTATCTATCTATCTATCTATCTATCTATCTATCTATCTATCTATCTATCTATCTATCTATCTCTTTACCTACCTATCTATCCATCTACATTACATATCTGTCCCTCGCTTTTTGTTTCCTTTTACTTCTCACCTCTATCCAACTATATAATTATCTATCTATCTATCTATCTATCTATCTATCTATCTATCTATCTATCTATTTATCTATCTATCTATCTATCTATCTATCTATCTATCTATCCATCTATCTATCTATTTATCTATCTATCTATCTATCTATCTATCTATCTATCTATCTATCTATCTATCAATCTGTAATCATATTATAGTATGTATGCATATATACATCCATCTTATAGGTTGCCTATCTTTCCCTCAACAATATCCCCTCCCTCTCTCTCCTCTCTCTCTCCCTCTCTCTCTCTGCTATGCTCTGCTCTCATTGTTTTTCCTTGTTGACACCTAATGGCCGCGGATAGGCAATAACTCTCTCTAGATATGATTATCACGACCATCAGAGTTTAATGCAACAGGTGTATTTCTTTTGCAACGAAGGTAATCACTGGAGTTTGTTGTTAGATAAGTGAACTCAGGACCGCAAGAAATAATAAGTAAGCTTATCATCACTATTAGTCGACAACAATAATTATTCTTGGTGCCATATGGTTGAAGACTAGGTCATAAACTATTTTATACGTTTTCCACAACGAAGATGGCCTGGGAATATTGTAATTGTGCGCAGCGGATTTTGTCGGCCGTACGCCTTGTCTGCTGCAGCTCGGACAGTCGGAACGAAATCGCACATGCAGTACACCTTCCATATAGGGCTCACACCCATAAATATTTCCCCATAGGGATATGTGTTAAAAATCAAATTTCATAAAATTCTGTAAAATAACTGGGAGAAATGAGATGTTTCAGCTTCACTAACCTGGATAAGTGAGATATACCCTTTCATCAATCAAATTTTCAGGGTGGAATCTTCAGCTCAAATTCTGTCCAGAGGTCCGCAAAGCCAGACTACGAGTTCTTGTCACTCAAAAAATCACCTATTTTCCGTACACGTACCCAATGAAATATAGTCCCCTCAAATTCCATTAGAAAAGCTTTCATCTTCCAACCAAAATGCAGTTTGAAGAGGAATTCATACTCAATATCTACAGCTATTCAGTTTTTTGCCAAACTACATTATTGCTTTTTAATTAATTTGTTTTCGTCATTTATTTTGGTATCTATTTTACGAATTTGTGAAGGAGTCTGGGACATTCCATTGTATTTACGGGTGTGAGCCCTATATCACCTCCCTGGTTGGAGAACGACTAGCGACCAAAATGTAATATGAGTCAATAGATGGCGCCATCTATGTATCTATCGCAGTGCAGGGTAGTACAAACAGAGGTATGACAGTCGCGGGGGGTTTTCTTTTAGCTCTTTACGCGGCTCTGGTCTATGTACTACCATCGAATCGAGCCCCCCTTCACCTCCTATCATTATAAACCAACATTAATGTAACGGTTTTTAATGTCTCTTTGAGTTTAAGAAAAATGTGTAAATGGTGCATTTTGCAAGATGGTAGGGTCTGACAGTATCCTGCGCTCATTGATCCTGCTACAGCTCTATAGATACACAACAATACATCAAATTTTATTGCAGGAGTAGAACTTATTAAATAATATTGTAGAAACTATACAGCCAATTATAATTAAGATAGGCAGAACAAAGAAAAAGGAAATGTGATGGAAAAAAAAAATCCGAGGAAGAACAAACAAAAAAAGAAGCAGGATTAAGGATTATACCTCGGCGCTGCATGCTGCTGTATAACACTATGCTAAGTTTAGAAAGAGGAAGAACTATAATATATTTTTCATATCTTTATCTAACTGTTCTATTTGAGCATACGCACACACACACACGCACTCACGCACATACACACAGACAACAAAAAGGGATGAATTTTGCAATGTTGTGGTTTTGAAACAACCTATCGACTGATCAACAACTGAACGAAGGGACGAACGAATGCAAAAAAGAAACAAACCAACAAAAGGAATAATCTATAATCATACTTACATAATTACATATGCATGAACACACACGTACACACACACGTCCACATACACAATTCAACTAATTCATTCCATTATCATTTTACTCAATAAATTCTTGAATTAAGGAGTTCCTCATCCTCCCTTCCTGCCTCTCTCTCCCTCTCTATCTCTAGATTTTCCGTCAAGTGACACCCCGGGATGTGAACGGAGATTCTCTTCCTACCTCCCTAGTTTAATACACTAGGGAGCTTGAATTTACATCTGAGACGTGGACAGGACTCTCTGAGGGAAAAGTATTATTCTGCTCATGCGCAAGATCGCTTATTCAAATCGATCTTGCGTCGTCTAAATTTTCACGACGGTTCTGGCCGCATCGTAGGCCAGGCTGACACTTGCACGACTTTCGGCCACGATTTTGTCGTGGCAAGTCGTGACCAAAATTTTGAACATTTCAAAATTCTCGTCCCGACATGACACGCAGTCACGACGGGTCTACGCACACTTCACGCCAGTGAACGACTAGTTTGCGCACTGGCACGATTCGAGTCGTGCCAATGCGTGCCACAGAATCGTGCAAGTGTCAGCCTGGCTGAGCGTCCACTCAAATGCACGACACAGGGAGCTACATTATGGCAAGTGCCATCTGGGGGCGCTTCTTTGCTTTTTTTTTCCCTTATGGCTGCAGACGCAGGGGGAGAGGAGAACGGTCAACGCAACCGTCGCCTTAGCATCCGCGTCGCAAACTTAACTGTCAAACTGTCGACGCATACACAAATCTAGAGATATGTCACATGCCCATAAAACTCAAGTTATGGGAGACGTTGTCTTGTGAAAATTCTTTAATTATAGATAGACTGGAAATACGCCAAGTGATTCCAACAGTTTCGAAATATCTTGAGCGATTACAAGATGTTCTTAAGATAACGCTGTATTTCAGGCTTCGCGATATCAGCGACGTCAGCACTTTTTTGTTCATTTTTTTTTTCCACGGGCACCTCTTTGTTTACATTTCTCCATATCAAATTTTGCACGGGATCACAGAACACGAGGCACATCGGAGGGGAAAATAACGTGTCGTTGGTAATTAGCTGACATTAAAGATAAATGAATGTCAACAGTAATCGCCACATCGCGCGGTGTAGGTCACTCTAACTAGGCCAGCGTGATCATTGCTCACGTGCTGCAGCGAGTCTCTTCGATTTGACAGCTGATTCGATTTGATATGATTTGAATCATTTTTGAAATATTCATGCGAATAAAAACGATTGTGGCCATGACCCGATTTTGACAGTTAAGAGACGATTTGCGGTAATCTTTCCTAGAAAACAGATAGAATCGCACATTACCATGCACAAAATAAAGTTAAGTACCTGACTGCCTGTGATATCCCAAAATAATATTACGATGACATACATTTTTGGAATAGAAGGTATAAACGCCTGCTTATCATTCAGAATAAAACATCAGCGAAATTTATTGCTAAATAGAAAATAATGTTAATTTATCAAAAGTTAAGCGGAAGTTATCTCAAGTCTACAGTATTAACAACAACAAAAAGAAATGTAAATATTTCACAACTATTATGGTTAAAACAACGAATGAAATGATTATCAATTACGCAGATAATCTGCAAATTCATAAACCAAAGAGTAAAACAGTAAATTAATTTCTATGTGAAGCTTGTAAGCTTCACATTTGAATGTTATATTCATACTTTGATATTTTGAAATATAATGTTGAATATCAATATCTTCATTCTTTTCTTTATCCTTATCATGTATCAAGAATGATAGACGCGAAAGACGTGCTTGATTCATTTATTTTGCATTTTGTCAGATTTTATTTTTTTTTTTAAATTTAGGTTTGTAGATATAAAACAAAGAATTTGCAGCTGCAGGAAAAAGAGAAACAAATTAAAACAACAAATCCTTCAGCATATTATTATCAGCAACACGACACACTAGTTTGTATCATATCTCTCCCTACCCTTAAAAAAAAAAAAAAAAAATCTTTTTCCGCTTTGATCTCTCAGACAAAAGTTTACCTCTGTTTTGGAGAAGTGCCAGAACTTGTTGGTTTAAAGGTTAATAATCTCTTAGTAAGTGTCCAGTATCTGGAACGAGCGCCTTCTTCAGAAAGAAAAGTCGAGAGGAGAACCTTGCAAAAACCCGCCCGTTGTAGGAGACTAGGAAAGGGAACTCTGTTAAAACTCATCTTTTACGTGAATAGGGTAATTCTGCCCGTTTAATGCTTCCATGATTCATATCCGCAGTTTATAAAATTCTGTTCAAATCTGAGCGCCAGCGTAATCCAACATGCATATTTACTGTAATCAATTGTTGGAGTTTAGGCAGGTCAAGCTTCAGGTTGCCAAGAAAACCACTCGTTTTTCGGGTAATGGACAGAATGTGACTACAGGTATAAGATATATTGTAACTACCCCAATTCCCCTGTTGAACCTTTGTTTCAGCTTGCTGTTTTCACTTACAAATGTGTTTGTCACGTACTGACATTGTGGAAAGTGTATTGCTGTATGTCTTAATGATAGGTGTACTAGCAATGTCTTTCTGGTCGAGGTTGTTTGCTTTATATCCAGATTACCGACGTTGGACGTTGCCATGTTAAAGCATGATCATAGCTCTCTGCACTATTGTAGTCAAAGGTCAATTTGACTTTTGATAACATGGAGTCACTCAAGATGAAGTTAATAGTTGACAGTGCATCATAATCGCAATATTGTATACCTTACATATTCTATAATGTCTGGGAATTGAGGTAGCCGTTTATAGGGTGATCGTTCTTACTCCGCGCGACTTATTCGAAACTAGCTCGTCGAGGTGGAGAACGACGAAGAAGTGGGGGGGGGGGGGGAGGGACGTGCGAATCACTGGGACTCTCAAGCGCTTTAGAGAGAGCTTTAGATTTGCGACGCGGACTGTTCTGCGCATGCACAAGACCGCTTTATAACATCGATCTCGCGTCGTCACGGCGGTCCTGTTCCATTTTAGCGTCCGCTCAAATTCACCATGTTCACGACTCAGAAAGCTAGACTTGATGCCATTATGACGAACGACATGGGGACGCTATATTACTTTGTAGCCCGACAGGCTGCCTCTTCGCGTAATCTAAAGCTGCTACTTTGCAACACGACACAGGCAGAGAGGAGAACAGTTAACGCAAAAAGACGTCGTCTTCAACGCCCCGTAAATGTAAAGCTCTCTATCAATCTCTCAATATAGGCCTATAGACGCACGGCGTGGAATGCGAACAGTCTCCGAACAGTCCTTACCTATGGGTGGTATCTATTTCCATGTCCCTGGTGCACATCATAATGATACAGTCAAACATAAGGTTAGCTAATCAGAATCGGGGGGGGGGGGGGGGCATTTCATGAAGCATTTTGTCTGACACGTTGGTCGCACATGTTTGCTCTCAGCCAATCAGATGCAAGGACTTCAGTAACTTATAACAATTTGTCAGAAAAATATATGACCAAAACGCTACATGAAATGCCCGCAGGTTTCTAGGGACTTATGTTTAATTTTCTGACTTAATATGTTTGATCTGAACGTTTATGGCATAGGGCCCAGGTTTCTGTAATTTGAGCTTAACTTAATCATCCGCTCTTCTAATCGTCAAAGGGGGAGTGGCAAAAAGAAAAATGCAATGAATCGCAAAAAATCCCAAATTAATAGAAATCTTGCGAAGTGATTGCAAGTAGCCACGCTTGACCTATCAATTGCAAAAGATGCAATTGATGATTGCAATCGATTGCAGCTAACACAACTCTAAGGCCACACCCCGTATCTCATTCCACTGAAAAGGGCAGGTTGACTATTCACGAACAGTTGGAAGAGTTCAATCAGAAACGGACGCAGAAGCAGAAGCAGAGTAATAAAGCTTTGGAGATGTTAAAGTTTCACATAATTTTCACAGAACAGTGATATGAAATGATATTAGTTTATTATCGTTGGTTTGTACATCAAAAAGATGTGCTTGGTTGACAAGATTTTCTTCGTTAAAAACCCCCAAAACAAAACATCACGCTAGATAATAACAATGTTATAAGCTATCACTGTTCCCAAAATCCCAGTTTATGCAATGGATATAAACAGGACCGGCGGATGGTTTTCAAAAGTGGGGGTGGGGTGGGGGCACTTCCTGGTTTCATGAGATAACAAGAAAAAAAAAAAGGTCTTCAGCTCATCTTTCTCCCTCCACTTCCGGGTTTCTTCAGCTGACAAGCAAAAACAAAACAAAACAAACAAACAAACAAACAAACAAACAAACAAACAAACAAACAAACAACAACAAAAAAGGTCTTCAGCCCCCAAAATATATATCCTTACCGCGCTCACACTTCAAGGTTTCTTTCTAGTGCCACGTACGCACTTCCAGGGTAAAAAAAAAAAGAAAAAAAGCGGGGGCCCAAAGTGGTGACACCTTAAGTATTCCTTCGTATGGTGCAAAATTTGCCATCTTGATTTCATGTCAAACGGAGAATTATTTATTGACAATTTTTATGTAGGTCAGTGTGGGAAACTTGAACTGCAACGATAGTGCATTCATCACCTACAGTGTAATCTAAATTGCATACGTACGTAGTTGCAAGTAACAGCAGTTTCGTTAAAACACATGAGACATTAATGGCCTCAATGCAATATTGTATGATTAATTTTTTGATGTAAGCATTACGATTTTCATCAAACTCCTCATGGTATCCGCTTGCTTGATTTTATTTTCCATTATTCATTACAGTTCGACCTCGATTATCCGGCCATGTCGGGACCGGCGCTCATCCGGATAAGCGAATTGGCCGGATATGGGAGACACAATTTTAATGTATATAGCTGCCGTCCAAGCTGCCGTCCCAGTGCACTGGCAGTTATAGGCAGATAGCATTCTACCCCGCAACGGTGGTGTAATCTATGCTAGCCTGCGCAAAATTGTAGTCCCTTCTTCACAAAAATAAAGTATATCTTTATGTGAGAATCATACATGTTTTACCTCATTAGATATTGAGAAACGTATCATGCACATTTTATGAAATTAGTGAAATAGATCTATGGAAGTCACTGTTTTTTCTCAATTTTTGGATGAAAAAAAAAGTCCTTCACTGTGTGAACGCGTCCGGATAATAGAGATTTCCGGATAAAAGGAGGCTGGATAATCGAGGTCGAACTGTATTGTATTCACAGTCATGAACATGGACTGAAAATAAGCTTTAACCACACAGACAGGCAGACACACACACACACACATACACACACACACACACACACACACACAATAATGAGCATCAACGCTCTGACAAAGGACGAACTGGTAGAGAGAAACACAGACATGCTTTGTCTCGGTAAAAGGCTTTATTAATTCGACGGCTGGCGACCGAGGCTAGATTTTAAGTACAAGAAGACAAAAAAGGGAAAGAAGAAGAAATGTTTATATATTGTTGATATTTTTTTTCCCAAAAAAGTTCGAATTTCCACCCACAGTACCGGATGGTTTGCCTGCAGAGGAATTGTGTTTCTTGTTCGGCAGCAAAATATGAAGTCCTAGTATGCACACCCTCATGACAACAAAATAATTATAAAACAAATAATGACTGCTTACTTCTGAAGACATGACACTGATGTACTCAGATGACATACAATCAAAAACAGTTAGTAAGAATGAAGTGATGAGAGAGAGAGAGAGAGAGAGAGAGAGAGAGAGAGAAGGGGGGGGGGAGGGAAAAGTTGAGAAAAGGAAAGAACGCTTTAAAGAGAGGGAGTTTACATGAAATAGGTGTTCGAAAGAACTTGTAACTATAAAGAGGGAAATGGAAAGAGGGAGTGGGAGAGAGAATGGTAGAAAGGGGATGTAAAGAGGGGGGGGGGGGGGGAGAAGAAAGATTACATTAACTTAAGCTCCATGTTTATAGTAACCTATCTAATCCCTGCCACTCCAAATCCGACATAGCAGCAGGAAAGTCTTATAATACCTACACAGGTGCCCAATAGTGCGTCAGATAGTAGCAATCATAAACTTCTGTTTTCTGGGTTAAAAGCTCAGAAGAGGCATTTCTCTGAAACCGCTCTCTCAAAGTTCCAGTATCCACCTTCAACTGGGAATAAATCCATCAATTCCACATCTTTGTCCATAATCTTTCTTAATATTTTAAATTTAGAGCTGCAACCATTGTACAGTCCCTTCTTGGCACTTTAGAAATTAGAATGGGGAAAACTACCGACATGATGACGACACCTTACGTAATTACAATAGAACTACATCAGGCCAGAACCTTACTTGAGAATACACGGGATTTCACTGACTCCTTTGTTTCACAGGCATTGCTCACATATCTACAACCCTTCTCTTCACAACGCACAATCACATAATTGTGAAAACATGTTATGTGCATATTGTATACATTCATACACACAAGCATACACATCCTCACACACAAGACACACGTGGAAACAAAAAAGACCAGAATTATCTAATAGACCAGCCATAAGGACATGAGACTTCTGATGCATTCTGGGAAATATGTTTTACTTTTTAAAAATTCATGTCAATTCAACAAAATTCTGTGTGACATCCTCCAGTTCAACTACCTTACATTTCAACCACACATAACAACCACTTCCCCCCATTCGTGCTACACCTAATCAATGATGCCAAAAATTTGTGTTCTATCACTTCACCCTCCCGTGGGGGGGGGGGGGGGGGGGGGGTAAGAAAAGCAAAAACAAAACTAAGCCCTCCTTATTCTTCTCTTTATCTGAGGGGTGGCAAGAAATAAGAAGGTGAGTGCTTTACTATCAGTAACACATCAATGCTTGCTTGCAACATCGCCATTAAACTATATACGCGACATCATTGAGAGAAAAATGGATTTTACAAGGAAATGCCAAGGGGGAAAAACTGGAAGCAACAAAACCTAACCTATTTAAAAGGGGAGGGGGGATAAGAACATGGCACACACTTAAAAAAACAAAAAACATACGAGCATATCCTCCCCTCTTAACAATCAGATCCTACCACAACTAGCCGCAACGGAAGAACAATCATCTGATTATCTTAGAGCAAGCTTCATTCATCTCTCTCCTATGGAATGGCTGTCTTGTTTGAGGGAAACCCAAAACATCAACAAAATAAAGCAAATTGTTCACTTTGTTTTTTGTTTTTTTTTCTCCTTGCTGCAATGGCGCGTATTGGGTACTAAATTCTAAAATGCAATCAATATTTCCAAACAATGTTTGCCGTACTATAAACAGCACATTATTCACTCCAATTACAAATCTCTGACACTTATGCCACTCTTTGCATTATGTTCAGAAACATTAAATGACAAATGCAAGAAATTGAAATAATCACAGTGCTTTTTTTTTTGGTTTTGGTTTTGGTTTTTTCTTCCAAAACTGCAACATTTCTCTTTCCTTTCTCTCTCACCGAGACACACTAAACATTGGTCAGGCTATGATACAGAATTTCAAATATTGTATTCATTTTCAAATCGAAAAATACTTACAAGCACAAAATTCAGTCTTCTATGATACACCATAGATATACATGTACACGTGATATCAGACATTCAATTAAAAAAATGATATTAACATGATATAACAAATTAGCTATAAAAACCTGCATTGTTCCTCATCAATTACGAGAGAGGCTAAAGATAGCTAATCCCGTAGATCACAGTTTTATTCCGAATTTCATCTGAATTTCAAGCAAGTTTCTCTGGAAACTTTTGCATGAAATTGTTTGATAACATCACTACAAACCCTACAATAAATCATGTTTCTTTCTCAGATCTGGAATTACATTCAGACCAAAATAGATAATACATGCATGCTCATAACCTGGCTTTCTTCCCCACATTCCAGCTGATTGAAAACGATACTTGTTGGTGCCTGCAAACAGTGCAGAAAGAGCTGTGAAACTCTGTTTTCTCAAAGAAGTGATAATGATTGCAGGTAACCATAGCAAAAAAACAGCCCCTCAGCATCCAATCAGCTGCAGGCATTTTTCATTGTAGCTAAGGGTAACTGCAAGAAGAGGAACGTGCAGTTCTTTGTGAGGTTTGACTGGAACAGCTTTCAGTTGTTTGTAAGCTTTGAATGATTTCAATGAGTTATACGGCCCTGTGGTGGGGGTACGTTTACACCCCTGGTTTCAGCCTGACTGGCTAATCAGTATATAAAAGCCTTTAAAATCAGTATGACTTGTATTGAGTTTCTAAACACATCAGGGACACAGAAAAAAGTATAAAATGGAGTGGAAAGTGGTAATGGACATGCTTTTTGTTTGGGACAGGGCGAAAAAACCCAAAACAAAACAAGAACAGAAACCATTTACACCCAGAAGTTAACCAGAAAAACACATCCCTCACTGATGTGCATCTACACACACATACAATGGCTGCAAAATGATTACCAGTTTCAAAAGCAGGCAAAACTAATACATTTATCTTTCCAGCTATCTGCTACACTGCTAACTAAAAGATTCTACAATACCTGTGTTGAACTTCCGAACTGGGATCAATGTATAAGAGTTATAGAATATGATTCCTTTAAAGAGTACATAAAACATTGTGTTGACATAAAAACAAGCACCAAAGGAAAAAAAAATCACTGATGCATGTTTTTCTAGATCTGTTTTCAAATTATCAACATTAAGGTCATGAAATTATCACTCAAGATAGGGTTATATTCAGCATGTAATTTGACACAAACTATGGTGCAAAACGAAAGGCAAGAAAAGGAGGGGAAGGCTTTTTCTTGAATGCTTTCAAACCCAAACTCTCATGTTGCCAGCTGGGGTCAGAAGCAAAATTTCAGCAAATTGCAGACTAAATATACACATAAGGCCAATCCAGTGACATAGAATCCTTGAGAGAATCAATATTACAAATGAATTTTCACCCAAACTATACAGCCAAAATTCTATTCTACAAATAAAAAATAGTAAAGGTTACATAAGACAAGCTGCTGCTACTTGGACATGTGTTTTGTTCTTATTAATGAAATCATGTTTTGCCATCAGCCCTCATGACATTCCAACCATTATGTTCTTTTTCATGTAAAGCAGACATTTGCTAGATCTTCCTAAAGCTGAACCAATACACGGGGTAGACAGCTGACTTTGGTTTAATTAGAGCAACGGTCTCCACTGAATCGAAAGCAGAAATAATTAAGTAGGATACTATTAAAGTAAACCATAACCAATTCATTGACAATACTGGTATTAGTACAGCATCACTGTTGAGGAAAGGAACAACCATCAAGGGCTGGAGGAGTTTATCACCCTCCTACAATCAGGAGGGCAGTATTTGGTGTCTAAACATTACTTCATACCAGATACTCTACTCTCATACAAAAAGAGGAAGTTGAGAAAAATTGAAGAATCTTAACCTGCTGACTCCAAGATGCCGTGATACTCAAAACAACTGATACATGGTGCGACTGGTTCCGGTGCTCAAGGGGTTAAGTTCTTTCGATGCATTCTGTGATTCGTGGCTATAAGGAGGACCGAACTCATCCAAGAAATAATGTTACTGCAAGCAAATGGAAGCCTTCACACCAATCAAAGGCAGCAAACCTACCTGCACTGTTTCAGAGTTTTGACTGATCTTTTCTTCGTCAGTATGGGATTTATTTGGTCTGCTAATTGATTTTTTAATTCTATTTTTTACAACACAATACATTGTGGGCACATCTTGATGGCGGCAAACACCAATTTGAAAAGGATCCTTTGAAGAGGACATCCCAAAATATCCACGCATGCATTCATTTCATAGATCTGGGTCAAGTTCCATTAGAGGTGATTGAGCCAAACAGCTACCCCTGATGCGCCCTAGTAGGCACACAATAACTTTCATAAAACTTTGCCGAGATGAAAAAACACAAAACAAAATGACACCACCACGTAATAAAGTGCACTACGAAAATAAGCTGGTACGAGATCATAAAGGCTACCTGAAGCATACCAGATCAAAAAAGTTGCCTGAAGTATGGCTCTGAGTAAAAATTTTTGGACATTGGATGGGGGAAGACTATCTTGTTTTGAAAGAAAATGTTGAAGCAGTAACACTAGATACAATAAAACAAGCAAACAGGCAAACAAAAGGGAAAAAAGAGAGAGCAGAAACACGGCATAAAATGTGCAAATTCTGTGAAAAAAAGAAACCCTCCTTTATCATTCTTGGTTGTACTTGTCATTTCCTCATCTTAATTTTCAGTGAGCACCGATAACACAGTGTCACACAATAGTCTATTCAGAGTACCAGTACTCCAAACATGTATTTACAGCATAATGTGCCAGCTCTGATTGCTTATTGTGTCTATGTGATTCTGCGTATACACCCACTATCTGCAAACTTCTAAAAATAACTTGCTTCTGAGTTTTAGAATGAGAATAAACAAAAACAAAAACAGAAGGTAATTTGTAAGTGGTCAGGAGGATTTAGTCCTTCGTGACATACTTACCTTTGCTTTCATATCATCTTTATCAAGTCATTACACAAACTTTTCTTTGGCTTCTACTTTGACTTGCAGCAGGGATTTTTCCTGGATGCACCATGCATACAACAGATCTGCAGATATACAAAATGTACAAGTGTGTACACATTCCTTTGGATTGGTTTCAGGCATTGATGTGAATATGATCCCCTTGTTTTGGAAAATGAAAATAAGATTGAAGGTCTTTTTTTTTTGACACGCAAGTAACTCCTGTACATATTTGACATAACTGGCTGAACAACCTTCATTATAATACCAAATTTTAAGTCTTAAAAAAAAAAAAATTGATTTATTGTAACTCCACGCTCCATACTTGTACCTCAGACACTCTTTGTATGAAGTGAAAAATTAGTCTGAGCTATCTAGCGTACATTGGAGATTATTTTGTTCAGTGCATGTTTCTAGCATTGTTGCAAAGAATTACATAATACAAAATGTTGTATCACAAGCTTTGTTTTTGTCCACATAAAATCAAAATCAGAAAGATTTTGCACAGCTGAGCCAAACGCAAAGCATTGTCGATGGCAAAAATGAACAAACATGTGAAGTTACAATATATCAGGGCGGTGGTACCGACAACTCAACGCTCTTCTTCATGCTCAGCATTTCAATAAGTTTTATTTCATGTCATGCATTGCATCAAATGCGAATAACTCTCTACTGCTTTACCTGAGGCTACAGCTTGCCTTACGGTGACTGTTGTTGTGTTTTGCAATCAACGACAGCATCGTTTCTGAATAATCTCCTGAAATATACAAGCATTACATGACAGCCGCACTCGGCTAAGATTTCACGGAAACGTTCAGGCAAAGTTCAGATTCATCTTGATTAAAGTTCTATAAAACTTGATACAGTTTGCTTACTGGTGCTCTCACACAGATTACAACAATCCACGCAAAGAAAAAAAATGCTAAAAAACAAACACACACACACACACACAAGTAAGCTGGGTTTGTTCACGTGGTTCCTCCGCTGGTTGTGTTCCTCAAAAAGCTGTCGGCTGCTCAACTTGTGTTCGTCACTCATGATACATCCTGCACGATAAGAAACAGTCGTCGAACGAACAGACACGCCCACATTCACAGCCACACACTCAAAAACATGTACACTACATGCACGCACGCAATCATAAGCACTACACACGTGTTAGACGTGTCAGAGATAATCACGCCAAAGGTTGCGGATGGTGCAGAGATCCAATCCTTCGTGCAGCAGATTGAGAGGTTGCCGTGCGATGACCCTCAAATTCTGTCCACTGCGATACGCTTGTGCCTCTCCACGAAGTTTCGTTCGCGTTGTCCATGGGCAAAATCCAGGCACTCCAAGAGGACAAGCCTTTTGTTCCAAAAGCAGCCTAATCTCAGACATGTCTCATTACGTCCATATTTGGCGCGAGTGTTACTCCATTTATGTAGGATCAAAAAGGAACTGTGTGACATAGTCTTAATTTTTTTTTTTTGTGAAGTCTTTATCCATACGAGGTTTTCCCAGCGGTGCTAAGGTCTGTGAAACCTGTTGAAAAAGCAAAAAAAAACAACAACAAAGGTTTACAATTAATCTCATTTTCAGTGTCCCTCTAGACCCAGGTGTATGAACAGGTATATGGCAACGCTAGGGTAATAATAATGGCAGGGCCATCTGGTAGAGCAGTCGCAACACTGAAGAGGTTACCCTGGATAAAGAACACATTAATTATCAATTTGACCCTCCTTCCCCCTGTTGTAATTTTGCGACTTCTCCATAACCGCGGCACATACCGTATGATTCTATCCTTTCATGATTCTGAATTTGTCTTTGAGCTCTTGTGCAGCTAAATGACAACTAAATGACAACTAAAATGACAGCTAAATGACAACTAAAGATCAAAAGTCAACCCAAAATGGTGACTTTTCCATACCAGTATGTGCACATTATGGAATGGAGATGTTATAGTATTTGTGAAAAACAATCATTTCCCCCATAAAATATTTGATCATTTTAAGAAAACATGAATGGGTCACTAAAACTTCAATATATCTTGAGGTAAAAATTTTCTGAGAATTGGACAATGGTCTTGATTGGGGGGGGGGGGGGGGGGGGGGGGGTCAAAAAACAGAGGTCAGACTTAGCCGTTGAAATAGAGTGAAACTAATCTCCTCTGAGCAAATGGAACCCTAAATCTCCTCCCCCTCCCCCCAAAAAAAACCAAAAAAACAAAACAAAACAAAACAAAGAAAAAATTCTCACCTTGTGAATTTTTTACTGTCTTCATGTACGTCCATTTCTGTGCTCTTGAAGTCGTTCAGCTCTTTGCGAATGGATGCCTTGATGTGAGGAGAAAACAGAAGTACAATGAAAGTCAGATATTCACTTGATGACACAGAGGGTCATTGCTTTGTTAGGGAGAGCAGCTGTGTGGCTCAGTGGTTACGACTACAGACATTCAATCAAGAGGTCCCTGGTTCAAGTTCCCTGGCAGTGGAGGAAACTGAAACTCACTTTTAAATTTTGTTAGTCTTTGTTGGTCTCATTCCTCAGCCTTGAGGTCTTGTCAAAAGGCTAGGTGTGGACTGCCATCTTGCCATAGTGCAAAGTGAACAAGTGGTTTCGCAAAGGGTTGGAATAGTATTGGTTGAGGTGAGGATTCAGCTTTTAACTTTTTGCGAAACACTGTATGTAAGGGTAAAGAGCATATAACTCTAAGAGGAATTCAAACTTTATATGATGAAAATCCATTTTGAAATGGTTGGGATATCTAAACAAAAAGTAAAACAAAGCAATCCTAATAAAAGGTGAGTCCCACCTTCTATTAGGATTGCTTAGTCTGGATTATCTCAGCCATTTCAAAGCCAATTTTCATCAAATAAACTTTGAATTCCTTTCAGAATTATATGCTCTTTCCCATTTCATAACCGATTTCTCATTTCCGGAAAAAATTGTCATCAAAAACGTTGGCAACCTGAAGCCTCCATCTCAATCGAAACTTTACCATCTCTTTAACCTCTTGAGGATGGACTGATTTTGCTACAACACGGATTTCCCATAGACAACTGCCCGAGTATACTTCTTGGGACTGGTCCTCAATGGGTTAAAATTTTATTTTGAATAGATCAGAGGAGACAAGCACAGATCCTGACATTTAATAGCATACAATATTTGTTTTATCTTTACAAAGGAATAAAGTTGTCAGAATTCATGAAGGGATTGCTAAAATGGCCAAAAAACAATGGGGGGGGGGGGGTGATTCTCTCACCTTGTCCTGAGGTGTTAGTCTCGTCCAAGGCTTGTCGGCTCGCCTATCGTAATCTACTGCTTCTATAACCTCCACGTATTCGTTGAAGTTGATGATATTTCGTTTCCTCAGCTCCTCCACCGTGGGTCTCAGGCTCAGCTGTCAGGGGGTAATATTTCAGATTAAAAGGAGTGAGAAAAAAAATTAGAGAAAAAAATAAAATTGTTGACCAGGATCTGTCATAATCAAGATTGAAACAATCTGAAGGTCAGAAAGCAATTGGCAACTTGGTTGTAAGCCACTTGTGAAGTTCACATAGTAATGTCCCCTTTGACCACTTTTCCTTAAAATAAAACTACATTTGCAAATATTTGTGCAGGGTTGACTTGCATAGTTAAGATTTTTTTTTTTCAATCATGAGATTACTTTCAACTGTGCTTCAATTTTGGGAGGTAAGTGGAGACAATGTTAATCTATCTACATGTAGCTGTGTGCTGTATAATATATTTGGCTTGTTTTAGCTTTGATATAAACTGAATAACTTTGGCAAACAAGATGCAGCGCACACAATGATAAAAATGTTATGCTCACTACATATAGTACACTGGAAATGAAGTGGAAATATGAAATCTGCTTATGCTCAAATATTTGACATATTCCCATCTGTGCAAAAACAAAAATTCATATTTTCTGTATTAAGTACAGTCACATTCATGTTTAACTTCCTCCATACAGTACATACATGTGTAATAACACCATCGACCCCCCCCCCCCCCTACAAGAGTTCTATTCCTCTTCATTTCAAATTAAATACTCCAACATTCATGGAAGACTAAAGGATGTCGGCTGAATATTCTGAGGTAGAATCAAGTTATGCAACCACAATTACATCTACAATCATTTCTACCTTTGGATTTGAAATATCAACAACAAAATAATCATGAATTTGAAAACATTTCTTGCTTCGAAGGAAAAAGGCTTGTGGTAACACCACGTGCATGCAGTCGTAGCAGGGACCGTTGCTTGGCAGAAGAAGAGCCTAGACAGAGGAGAGTGGAATAAAGTTCCAGTGACATCTATAGGGAGAGTGGAAGGAAGGCAACTAGTGACAATCGAGGGGCAGCAGTGAGCTGGAAGTTGAAGTTGCAGTAGTCGTAACAGGAGAAAAGGGGACAGAAAGAGTCATAACTTTTGAGAGATTTTGAGAGAGAGAGAGAGAGAATGATATTTTACCTTTCTTATGAGAGTTTTCTTCTTCTCCTCCTTCTCCTGTTTGGCAGCCTCAATCTGGGATTGATCTGTCGTGGGGAAGAAAATTAAAACATTGCAGGATTAATTCATATTTACAGTGAACACTGAACATAAACAACTTTATCGTCGCTGGGGTGACAAGACCTTGTATCTGAAATTTTGTTGAAAATGACTTTTTTGGATTAATGGTCAAATAATGAGTTCAGTGATATCCTGGCCAAATCCCAAGTGTCTTACTCCAAAAATGAAGCCACCACGGCATGTCAAAGGAAAGGCTATCCCATTCGCTATAGTGCTTTGGCCATCATGTTTTTTGGCTCTCCTGAACATTTGACATTTTGTAGATACGAGGTCTTGTCACCCCAGCGACATTATAGATGCAAGTGAGAAAATATCTATCTATCTATCTATCAATCTATCTATCTATATCTGTATCTACAATATATCTACAAGAGCAGAGCGCAAGAAGAGAGAGAAGGACGGAGGATATCCTCATAGGACTGAGATATTATCCTTTTCCTGCGTAGTATTATCTATGTGTAGTGGCAGTCTTTTTTTTTGCGAACCTTAGAGCATAACCCTTTGGCCCACAGTAATTTGGCACATCTGTTGCCAAGTCTATGAGATATCATAATCTGGTTGGCAATATTACAAAGGCAAATGCACACAGTAATATATTCACTGGAATGATAATTGTGTATCAACACCTTAACTGAAATGCTTCCCTACTTTTTGTCCTTGAAAACCCCCCCAAAAAACTCACAAACAAAATATTCTCTGCCCTCGGACGGACAGAGTCATACACACATGGTGCTTTGTAAAAAAAGGATATAAAATAAGACTTTATGCAGATGCACTCATTGAAACAAATACTGCACTATCAAAGCATAAGATCAAATACACATACATACTTAAGCAAATTAAAGAAGAAATGATGACAAAAGATGATGAGAGTGGAAGGTGTGTGCAAAGCAATTAATGCCTGCCTGCAAGACTTCACCTACCTCGGTAAATATTTCTTTGTTCAAGCTCTTCTTGGGTGGGTCTCTGACTCAGTCGCCTGAAAAGATGAGAAAGAAAACAAAAATTGTCAGCCAGTCAGTGAGAGATGGTCAAACTGAGCACCCTCGCGTAATGGAATCATTTTCTTCACCAGCAAGGCTCTTCCTGATTTACATGTAAAACAAAAGAAGGGTTTCACAAAGGAAGCGATTTTGAAAGTGAAGTGCAGAGATACGTTGTAACTGCCTCTGGCGTCCTACAAGAGAAGAAGCCTGAGATAATGACATGCTAGAGCCTAGGGGTCCATTTCATTAAAATCATCACATACAGTCTTTAAATATATCTCAGAATGGCCAAAGTCACTCATATCAAGCTCTGAGAGACTTCCAAAGAGAAGTAAAGTCCATTTCATGAAGTTTCTCATAATTGTGTCTTACGAAGTCTCTTATATTATGACAAAAGAGACATGTACATGAAATGGACCCCTGGTCAGGGAAATTTGGTGTGTGATTGGACAATTGGTGATAGATAAAGAACTTCAGTAAAATGCTTGCAAGTTACTATTGATACTATGAACTTTTGGGTGTCACAAAAGACAAACATCTTGGTCACATGTCTGTAATATGATTTATATAGAGCGGTGACTTGGCTCAGTCGGTAGTGCGTCTGCCTCACGATCCTAAGGGCCCGGGTTCGAACCCGAGTCTGGACTGAGCAATGTTGTGTGTAATCATACCGTCCCCTCTAGCAAGAGGCAAAACACTCTGTCCCTCGGATAGGACATAAAATGGAGATCCCGTGTATGAGAGAGTCACAACTCATGCACGTAAATGATCCCGCTTCATTCATTCATCGCAAAGAGCAGGGTGTTTAACCCGCTGAAGTGGTCCCACCTCACATTCAACTGGACCCCATGGAAGACCAGCTTAGTGTAGCTGAATATGGGCTATCCAGCCGTCTCTCAGATGGAAAAATGAACAATAACAAAAAATATGTCTTACACAGTTTCCCTATCCCTTTCTTTCATCGAGTGTCACTTTTTGTTTCAATTGCCATGGTCACAATGCACACACAAAACAAAGCTGTCCTGACCTTTGGTATCTTCCAGGGTAGAGAAAGCTTAACCTTTTCTGTGCCAGGGATTTAAGACAGCGTGTGTAATGCTGTGGGAGTTTTCTCGGCCAATCCGCACTCACAGCACCCAAAGGATTACCTTTAGTGCCAAACACTGAATCAGTTTGACTGCAGGGTTGGCCGTAGACATAAGGTTATCGCATACATGTATGGCTTTGTACACGAAATTTAACCCATTGGAGATGGACTGATTTTGCTGGAACATGCATTTCCCACAAACATCTGCCAAGTATACTCAGGACTTGCCTTCAAGGAGTTAATGCTCTTCCTTTGAGGAGCCTAGGTCTCATGATAAAAGAAAGTGAAACATGGGCACTCAGAAACTGTCATGATTTTTGTAGGTTATCTGTGCTCCACGAAATACAATGGTAGTGAATCCAAGAAAATGGAAGACTCAACCCAGTTCTTTGAAAACAAAGAAGAAGAAAAAGACTGTGTCATATACTCTCTATGGCATGGTGCTATTGTTTGACCAATGTCATTGTCAATTCCATGCGATCTATATTTCTCATGTCAATCCTCCTTATATCACTAACTGCTCTTCCCTTGAACTTTGTCTCATACTGCCTGGCTCTTTCCTACACTGGCATCTGACATTCTTTATTACTAGGTCAGAGGGAAATGGCATTTGGTGTGGTCCGCACAGCGTCTCGAATAGATGGATCAATTTCTCATAGCAGCATTAAGAGAAAGCTGCGCCGCGCCAATCCCACGCATGATTCGATAAATCAATACCGATCATCGTCGGATCGTAAACAAGCAATGAAGGGCAAAAGCCATAGTCAAACCCACAATCCTACATCAACCTCGCCTGCCCTTCCCTTCTTCAGTCTAACCTACTGCATGGCAAAACACGCCTTCGATACTTTCGCTTCCTCCTACAAAGATGTGGGGAAAACAATTCTAGTGTCGCATTTATCATCTGAAGTGGTTTTCTTTCTTTCTTTAGTTCAACATTATGCAGTTTCCATCACTTGCGTTTGCTTGGTTGTGTCTTACCACGACACAAGAAGTTTAGTTTAATACTAGACAATGTCTTCAGAGGTATTGATATATCTCTTCCTCCTTCGGATCAAGTAACTTCAGGCTATTTTCATCACTGCCTGATACATAATAGAGACCTTTCAATATTTGAACACCACTTTGCATGTCTGCTGTTGCTACGTGAGCTCTCGGTTGTCATAACAACCGTCAATATTAACAGACATGCATGGATTATGAGAGTTAGAAGAGACTACAGTATAATTTGTTCGTTGCAGTACAGCACAGGAAGAAACATGCTGCTGAGCTTGTAGAGATGATGTACGTGGAATAGCACAGTATTATTCTTTGACATCCAACAGAAAACTTTGGGGGGAACGCATTCAGCTTTGTGGCTATGAGCACTGAGAGCAGTAAAATGATTCAATGCAATGCATTAATTTACTGATTTCAGCCATCCACTACAGGATACATCTTTATAAAACAGCAAGAACAATAATGATAATAATATGTTGTTGTTTTAAAGAATCAACCTTCAATTACTGCCTACCTGGGAACATTTGAACAGCACAAATTAAACACATTTGCCATAGACACCTGTCCGAGTATACTCGGGGACTAGTCTTCAATGGGCCAATGTGTAGATTTATTTGCCATTGGTGCTCTAATATCTTTTGGCTCAGTAGAAGAGGATCGAATGATTCATAGCTCACCTAACGAGGGCAGCACCAACTTTGTCGCGGTCTATCTTCTTGTCATCGTCGGTCTTGTTCGGGATGATGTTGCGCTCCTCCAAGTTCTTCCTGCTCGGCCTGTTACTCAGCTTGATGGCCAGGGAATTATTCCTACGCACCTTGGCTGCTAAGGAAGCTGCAAAGCGAAAATGAGGAAAGGGATAAAGATAATTTGGGCTGCGGGCATCTTGAGATAATCTAACAGCCCATTGAAGACGGACTGATATTGCTATAACACGCACTTCCCCTACATACCTGCCTGAGTAAATTGTATACTCCGGACTAGTCTCCAACAGGTTTCATAACGAAGATGCTATGTAAAGAAAATCGTACATAGTCTCTCATCTTCATGCCACATTACATAATTTCTGCAAGTGTCAAATCTATCAGGTCAATTTTCATCTTTCTATCTTTATTAATAATATATCTGTATCTTTCCATTCATCTATCAGCCCATTAATTTATCAACCTTTGAACTTTTCACTAGTCTATCTTGCTGTTGAAACACAGAAGAATATGATGCATGCACATAGGTTTTGCCCTGTATGATTTGAAGGATCAATCAATATAAACTATTATCTGATTTGGTATTACAATTGTATATATCTTTCAATCACTTCATTTATGTTTCTTTCAATCTTTCTATCTATAAATCTGTCCATTGTTCTATCTATCATTATATCTCCCTTTCATTCTCTCACACAGAGCACATGTCAACGATAATGTACTCACTGCAGTACTCCGACTCATCATCACTCTCATCGCTGTTGCCGGGAGCGTTGTCGTAGTCGCTGCTGCTGTCGTGGGAGACGTCTCCGTTGCACTGGGCCGGGGAAGGAATGGTGTCTGGCCCACTGAAGGATTGTGACACCATAAAAAAAAAAAGACAGCCATGCAAACATCAAAAAGAATTCATTACAAGATGTGAATTCCTTAATGTGTCTACAAATGTATGTGTGCAATAATTATCACAAAAATGAAAATCAAAATGAAGATCATCAAGACTGTGCATTCAAGATGATACAAATTGTAGAGGAATGTGAAGATTATTTTTTGAATAATATAATGTACCAAATGAAAGACTACAGAATTGCACTAAATATAATTTCTGACTAACATTATTCCCTAGTGCATTCAACTAAACCTGATCAGCTTTTTAATAATTCAGGGCTGTGAATTAAACATCTTTACTCTCACACCATCATAATCAACTCGAATTGTATGCTTGTCTCCTTATTGATATGAATAAGACTGTTATGGAATGATGTCAGAAGCAGTGAAGGCAAAGGACGAGGTGCTATGATGTCAGAATATGTGCTATTAAAGGTCCAGTTTACCTTTGGGAGCAGTGATTTTAAAAATGTGCAAGATATCACATTTGATGCATATGAGTAGGTCTGTTCAGGGGTCGCACTTAACTTTTTTTTTTAACTAGCCAGGCGGACTACTTAGAATCAATTTTAACACTGAAGCAATATTTTGGCTAGCCAGACGGACTTCTAGTAACTTCAGAATTTTATGATTTTTAGCTAGTCTGACGTGATTCTGGGGGGGCCAATGGCCAGCGGACCATCGCCAATTTCGAACCCTGCTGTTGTACCACAAAACATCCTACCATATAAAATTTTGACAATAAAGCCTAAAATATGAGGAGATATAAGTATTTTTCTCAATAAACCGTAACTGTATACGGTTTAGTCTGGAAACATTTTTATTATAACTATTGTTCACATTTTGTATACTTAATACTTAACATCGATTTTACTGATTCAAATTTTTACAGTGGTTGTTTCTATCCCTAACTCACATTTTAGAACTATCTTAAAGCACTAATGCTGGGTTTTTGTTTCATCTGCAAAAGGTAAATTATGCCTTTAAAATGAGGAGTACTGTAGAACGAGGAATGTTGGCATGCATTTTAATTTCACAAATTTTGCGAGAGACAAGATTCCCCGAAAATTAAAATGCACACGAAAGTTCTTGTCTACATTGTTAATATGCATTAAATGTTAAATGTGAACCCACTATTAAAAATTTCATGCCGCGATATAGGACGTCGGCTCCAATACGCAAAAAATTTCATGCCATGAAAATATTGTGTTTTACAGGAAACCAAACCATGTGTGTAAGCTTCAAGCTGCTTCTAGCGTACCCGCCTGCCTGGCTGGCCTGATGAATAAATTCTTGACTTACTCACGATGGGACGTGAGACCCTTAAACTTGTACGTGCATAACCCACGCACGTAGTGCCCCGCAGGATGGGTTAGGGATGTCATTGGAACCTCGTCCATAATGTTAGTCTTGCCTATTAGCCAGGGGCAATTAATACTCCCAGTTAAAACAGGCAAGTGCACATACTACAAAAATGATCCTTGCCCAAAACGCCCCTTCAGACTAGCCACAGAATATATCTACATGGTGTTACTCTCGGTGACGGATCTCTCACCTATCAAAGTTGAGCCTCTTTGGAGCCACAATCTCAGGCTTCTCGGCTACCTTTACCCTGCCACCAGGGGGCGTCCCAGGCGATTTGGCATCTGAATAAGAAAATGAAATCACAGACCAGAATATTAACCAACATGTTTTGAAAATGAGAATAACACAAAAACAAACGAGGTGGCTGGTAAAAATAAATTCACCCAAACCATGAATACTATTACTAAAATTTATATATAAACCATCTTTGATATTCTTTCTTTCTCATTCTGTCGGTGTGATTCTTAATTGTGAATTCTGTGACTTGTGAATTGTCTTTAACAAGTAGCAATCTGTAAAATATTGCATTCACAACATTTCTACTACAGAACCACTGATGTACTCACACCCATTTACACACAAATACAGGTAAGATACATTTGATCACACGATCTATGTGTCTATTAAAAGGAAGATTGACAGTTGTATTGGAAAAGAAGAAAGCTGCTGCTTTATTTTGTTCAATTTCCATTGTCAAATCAACAAACATGGTCCATCAAAGGTCGAACGACACACAACTCCACTGTCACTATCGATGATCTATCAGGAAACTCTACAACTGGCTTTATTTTTTTGAAATGCATCCTAGGGTGCGTTTGAGCACTCTCCTTAAGCGAACCGTACCGTACGGTACCCGTGCCAGAGGAGCGTTCCAATGCTCCAAAAGTGTACCGTACTGAACTGAACCGAGCCAAAAGTGGACCACTTCCTGATGTGCTCCAAAACCATACCAAAAGCGTACCAAAAGTTTGAATGTGAAGAATGCACGTTAGTTCACTCTCTTTGTTTTGGACATCTGCAAATAGTTTAAGCATGCCAGGTGAATGACCCTAGGGCTACAAAATGTGTGACCTCTTCTAAAAATAGCTCATGAGGTACGCTTTCTCGACAGAGTACTCAAAAGTTCTAATCTGGCACAGTTCAATATGATACGCTTTGGTTCACTTTAGAGTGCTCTGTTTGTAAACAAACGCAATTTGGTATAGCCTGGTTTTCAGACCCTTTGACAACTGGATTCCGTGGCGACAAAGTCGCCGTTCGGGCAAAGGCCTTTGCTGAAGGAAAAATCCTTTGCAGGACAAAACCACCTTAAACTATACTAGTTTTCCACGTTGAGGGGGTTAATATCGTGAATAGCGAAACAGTACGGGCAGAGGGTCTGGAAGCCAGACTAAAATTGGCCGCGCATTTGGCCCAGTTTGCGTTTACACCAAGAAGAGGCCGGGGCCGAGCCGCGGCCGAGACCACATCCAGAGCGAGGCCAAATGCGAGGCCAATTCTGGCCTCGCATTTGGCCTTTTGCGCGTTTACACTGAAGCGGGGCTGGGCTCGGCCGCGGCCGAGCCTCGCACTGTAAACGGGGTCTTCGATCTAATGCTTAAAGTTACAACCCTGACCAAAAACAAGAATACAAAAGAATACAAACACATTTCATTGGTTCTTGATTTTTTGCTTACTAAATTTTCCTTGAAGAGGCTACCCTGGATAAATAAGACCTTATTATTATTATTATTCATATCCTCTCTCTCTCTGTTCCTTTTGGTTAATCTACATGTATTGTACCTATTGTAAAAGACATTCAAATTTCTATCTTTCCATAATAACTGCATATATGTGTGCCTAGTATTTCACATATTGCACATTGACATGTGGAAATTTCAAAAATTTTGCACTTGACTCCAAACTAAAATGTACATGTAGCACCAATGTGAATAAAGGAACAACCAAACACAGATACAGTATTTGAGGGTAATCTTTGTTGCAGAATCGTCACTTTGACTTGTGAAGTTTACTAACATTAGTCTAGCAGGAAGTACATAAAATCCTACAAAGGTTTCAACTCTCACAGTATCCTCCTAGCCCTCCCCCCAACTGCTCAGAAAAAAAAGGAGAAAAAATCCTGAATACATACTAAACAGAGTAAACAAGGATAATCACCATTACCAACAAAGTCTAAATGCCTCAAAAGAAACATCATCTTTGCAGTTTCTGTTTATTACAATTATAATCTAGTCAGGATGCATCACAACTCTGAAATGTGAAACCGAGAGGCCCAATATTGTTCATGTATCTTGTTGTCTCTGCCAAGAATAAGAAGAGAGTGTGCCAAGAAGCTATCAGGGGCAAAGGAAAGGACAGTGACTGATGCCTACGGCAAAGTCTAGCTACAAATGGATGACCTATAGATCCCACGTAGACTGCCAAAGCATTTGGATTCGCTGCTCTCACGCAACATCAAAACGGTCTATCTTTAATAGCTCCTTCCATTTTCTAATGGTTGCATTTATTTCACCTCATCTATACTTCAATTGACACTGAACTCCTTCATCAAACTGGAAATATTGATTAATAGCGTAATGTCTTGTGGAACTTTTAGTTTTAAAAAGTGTCATTCACTTTGCGCCTAAGAGTTTACAGGAAACTTCATGCCAAAAGAAGATTTTTTATTTTTTTTTTGGCAATAATCTGAGATTAAATGGCAGGATATGGTATACTGATATAGTATCAAATGACAAAAATGCTTAAATTATAATGAGCTGGAAGCTATGTTCACAGGGGCAAGGACTCCAACAAACAAGACTTGTAGAATATGAAGGGGGTAAAGCAGGGGAATGTCTCATCTACGCATGATGCACTACATTTTGAGCAAATGGGGCTGCCACGGCTGCAGGGAAAATGGTGTAAATGCAGCCTAAGGAACTTGAGGCTTTCTTTTTTTTTTTTTTTAAATTGGCAGCTATAACAAGGACAGATGTAAACAAATGGGGAAAATCTGAGCAGAAAATAAACACCAATCAGCAATAACTTTTTTAAAGCCCTGGCATTCTTGACATTGGTGAGAGGATTAAGTTGTCACCATTCTACGTGAGATTCCTCTGGGGCTCGGTTTTTCGTGCCCTCTTCGAGAGGAAATTCGTAGGCAGGGAAACTTTGTAACCGTGCATCAAATTAGCGTAGCACATCTTCCGACACTTCCCCCTACTTCACTCGGGGGGATAGCGCTGCCGTTCCTAATTTGGCAGTCACGCTGCCTAAATCAGCTAAAAATACCTCGATATCTAGCCGAACAGACAGCTGCCTCATGGCGGATATGCAGCAAGTGAAGCCGAAATGCACTCTTTAAAAAGGGACTTGAATCCCACAGTGTTTGGCGTGTGCTACTTGGTTCTACCCCCCTCTTCTTTGCCCACTTTTGAACCACACCACTGGAAGTCTTCAATTTGCAAGTTCCGCTCAGGGTCGACAAAGCAGCCCTTTCCCAGGGCAGGGACTACTTCCCTTATTCCTTCCTACAGTGGGCCTTAAATATTCTACTCTCCCTTGTATGATATCATCATCATCATCATCACATACACTTGTAATCACCCCTCAATTCACACACACACAAAAAAGATTGAATAAAATCATCAAGTAATAAAATCTCATAATCATCTCGTCTTCTCTAATGAAATCTCACCTATAACTTATCCCATCTAATCCCCTCCCCCTCCCCTCAACTGCCGCAATTTCTCACTAAATCTTATATCAACCCTATCTAACCATGACCCATCGTCAACTTACCCCATCCGAGAAATCCTCCATTACCTCATCCCACCATAACAAACATAATCCTCATCATCTCATCAATTGTGACCATTAATGTATTAAAGCAAAAGTTGGGGGGGGGGGGAGGGAGAAAATCTAATAAGGACACAAACTACACCAGTGTTCTGACAACACCAATTGTGTGATGCCTGTGTACTGTGCTGTTTGGAAAGAGCAAGAGCCGTGTCAATACAAGTGTTGTATTATACCTCTGTTTGCTGTAAATCACACACACACACACACAAAATCTGAATCACCATCTATTCTCTGCACATGCTGTGGAATTTGATGATCCAGTATGTAAAACAATAAAGATCTGCCTAACCTTTGCCCTCCCAACCAAACTGAGTGACAAAAATGAATTAGAGGAAGAAATTTTACAGCATGTGCAGAGTTTCGAGGTACGATGATTGGAATGCACAGGAAAACAAATCCATGAAACCGACAGTAGTTGTGATTACCAACAATTATACAACTGAAGAAATTCGAATGCAGCCAAAACCTGGGCAGACGGGATTGCATGCTGGGACCATCAATTGCACATATATGCGGTCTGTTGCAAAATTTGGCTAGTTATTCCCTGCATGCGTGATTTTGCGAAGTTTTGTTGCAGTGTAAATGGACACTTGTAATTTTGCAAAGTTGCACTTTGTACAATTTCCAAACCGAGAACGGTCCTATAGACAACACTTTTGGAAATGCCTTTAATTTGTTCCCACCTAATCACTTTTCATCATCTTCAAAAAGCTGAATATTTCCTTCCGCCAAGATTCAATATTATGCCTAAAAAAAAAGAAAGAAACCAATTCAAACAAAAAAACAAAGTACTGTTGAATATAAATGCAGACAAATTTGTACTTGCCCTGTGGCGTTCTGAACACCGGCTTGCCCTTTTTCATGGGCAAGGCAGGTGATGTCTTCCCCTTGGGTGAGATGATCGGGAGGGCAACTGCCCCGCGGAGCTTCGATGGTGTCCCCCTTGCCCCCCCATCCCCATCCGCCTGCGCCGAGGCCACACCCTCTGAGACGATGGGTTGTCCACCGGTCCCAGCTGGATCCGGGGCGGGGTCGTTGACTTCGGCTTGCGTGACAACGGGCGCGGCCGAGGCAGCATCGCCGGCTCCTCCTGAGATCAAGCAAAAAGGGGGAAGAGAAAAGAAAGATGATGAGGAGATGGTAGAATGAAGTAGATGCATCGTTTGACAGGATTGAGAAATGGTTTCAATACAGAGATAGAAAGGGGTAGTATGGATCAAGAAAATACAAAAGATATTAAAAAATCATGTTATATACCACAATGAAGAGGGGTAAAGATAGATGAGGATTTCCAGAAATAAATAAGAAATAGCCATGATGACATATAATAAAATTACCTTTTAAATCATTATCATGATTGTCATCATAACTGATAATGATGACACTATTATTATTATGATTATCATCAGCACTATTTCTATCATTGATATTAATAATTTGTGCTATTGTTAGTAATACTATTATCATAATCTTTATTTGTCATTAATTATTCATAAGGTCAGGTAATATTGATCTGTTTCCGAAGCGGATATGATATATAAGAGGTTACATATGATGAGCTATGAGCAGTGACAAAACCTTGTTGTATGTTTACTTCTGAAAAAGATTGAAAGTTTAACATCAATAATGCATCCTGGTTACTAATGAAGAATGCAATTCTAATCATTTGAAATGGCAACAGCTGCATATTTGCAAATTCACACATGGGTAAATGTCATCGTAATCACAGTTGTGGATATTCGTCATCAGTGAGTATAACTACATTGTATTTTGCACAAAGGAGAAAAAAGAAGACAAGAGTAACTTTATGTTTTATGTGAGCAGGAAACTATCATTAAATGGAGGTGCCTCAATACCACATGGACAATTTCCTGTAGATGTGTCAAGAGACAAGAAAAATCATCATAATAAAAAGATATTATTTTGCATCTAATGCTTTCCTGCTCCATTCAAACTGTGATATGGGCATCTGTGGAGACATAATACAAACTGCATTCAATGTTCATGATGGATTCATTGAAATTGATACAGACACCTGAGGGGAACACAAAAGGAATTCAAGAAGAGTTGAACGCCGTTGACAAGACAACTTCCTGCCTGCGAGCTGAGCATTCAACTCCTGGATATCCGTTGCAGGTGAGGTTTAGCTCTTGGGACAAGACAATTGCTTCTGGGGAGTTGTACATGCAGGCAAAAATCTACAACACGAATATAATAGGTTTGTGAATCAACTAGAAATGGCTGTGAATGGAGCTGTGCAACATAGTGACGTGCATGCCACCTACAACCCCACTCTTTGTGGTTTGATTTTCAAACTAGGAATGCGTGTCCCTCCCTTTAAGGTCTGGCTGCCTCACCAGAGCCCTTTTCAGGGATCCAGTCTTAGAGGTTTGCAGAGGTGATGCCCTAGTCAAAACACACACAAAATATTCATGAGGATAATCAGTCCCCCATATATTCCATCAGGCAATGACGAGTAGAGAGAGCCCCTTACCGTCAGGAGCACACTGCTGTGTTTGCACTCCGCCCATGCTGGCTGCCTGAGCTATCTTTGCGAAAACAACTACGGCTGCCGCAGATACGGGGACTTTTGTAGGATGGGGGGGGGGGGGGCGGAGGGGAGAGAAAAACAAATAGAGAGAGATAGAGAAGAAGAAACAATAATGTGATATGAGGGATGATGGATTAGGAAAAAGAACAAACTTAGACTCATAGACTCAAGTCTGTTCAATTTGTCTTCATCTTTTCCATCTTTCTATCCTTATTTCCAAGACAATCTTTTGTTTCTGTCATGCTATATGGGTGTAAAGTCCATGAACACATACAGAAAATCAGATATGACACTATAAATTATATGAATCTTCTTTGAAGATGGATTGTAAACTGGAGATGGGAGGATGGATGTAAATGAAATGTTTAGAAATGGGATGTGTTTTATTGAAGATGTGGGAGATGTCTCTTCACAGTGCTCATTTCTAAAACTCAAAGGCCTGAATTCACAAAGGTAGTACGATGTTCGTCCATGGTTTAAACCATGGACAGACACCGTAGTTTGTATGGGGTGCCAAGTGTCGCATGACCTATTTCGTTAACAAAATCAGTCATTTCGTCAACGAAATGTTCCACTTCGCTACGAAATATTAACATTTCGCCGACAAAATAAACATTTGATTAACGAAATGGTCATTTCATTAATGAAATGACTGACTTTGGTAACGAAATAGGTCATGCGACACTTGTCACCCCATACAAACTATGGTCCTTGCCTATGGTTTAAACCACGGACAAAGATTGTACCACCTTCGTGAATTCGGGCCTAACTGTCTCACTGAGATCCTTCAATACGTAGATATTCCATAGATACAGGCGTATACATCGTTTGTGTGTACTTCATCAAGATGATGAGGTACAAAAACAAAAGGGGCAAAGTTATGCTACACCTCCACGATTTCATTTCCTTGGGTTGGTGGATATACACTCATGTTGGAATATTGGGAATGCTGCTTGGGAATTATCAGTGATAAGAGAATGGGACAAAATCCATTGTTTCCCATCCGTTTCATCTCCAAATCAAATCAGATCTTATCATATCATCAAATGAAATCACGCCACTGCTGGCTAAAATATTTTACCTAGCAAGATCCACTCGGCGTATCCCTGAAGCAGCCTCAAGAAACTCTCAATGAATTCTTGGATCTGGTCCCCAAGGGCCATGGCTGGAAAAAAAAAAGTCACACTCTGCTGCCATTGCAGTCTGAGCCTATCGTATTAATGCCTCGCCAGGCAAACTCCGATTACCGTGCAGGTGTCAGTGTAAACTTTGTCTAGTCCTCTCAGCAAAGGTAGAAGCTGCCCTTAGGCAGACATCTTTGAGGGATTCACAAACATCAGCCCCCCCCCTCCAAACCCCCCCCCCCCCCCCCAACAACAACAACAACAGTATGCTGTCCCTTTTAAACCTTATTTAAAGAAGAAATCCTCCCCACAATAAATAAACTTCAGAAGAAATAGAAAAATGTTCCCTACACAATGATACAAAAATGACAAAAAACAGATAAGGAATAAGAAAGATATGAAATTTTGATTTTTTTTTTTGAAAACATTTTTGACCAGTCCTTGTGAATATTCAAATGAGCAAGTTGATGATGTCATACCCTCACAATTTTGTTGTACTATATCATATATTATGAATTTTGGAAAAAATAATCATTTTTAGTTACATTGTAATACAAGTACGTGTACACTGTAAAAGCATGTTCTCATACCAAGATATATTAGAGTTAACATTTGTTCTTTTATATTTTGGGGTTGTTTTAAGACATGTTTTATATTACACAGCTGAAATATGAGACTTTTTTGTCATTTCTGTATCCATATGAAATAAATAAGAAAATTGTGAGAGCATGACATCGTCAACATGCTGATTTGATTCATACGGACTGGTCAAGAAATGTGTTCTAAATATATCTGAAATTTCAAGATGTCATTATCTTTCTTATTTTTTTATGCAATTTTTGTCATCTTTGTATCATTTTGCAGCTATATTTTTCTCTTTTTTTTTTGGAAGTTTACTTACTTTTTTGGGTGGATTTCCTCTTTCCGTAACTGTGCTTTGCTCACTTACTGGCATGCATGCTGGAGATCTCACCTTGTTTACTGGCATAAATGAGTGGAAACTAATTGTCAATGAAAAGAGCTTTACCTAGATGTAAATCCCTCTCTATTCAATCCTTATCACGTCACCATCGCCTTCCTGTAGGACTGAGGCACATTGCTGCAATGTGACTCAGTGGGTATCATATCTACAGTTTGGAACCAGGTCAGGTTTAGACAGATTAGTATTGAATGCTGATGATACAAATTGCAGTCAAAATCATCTTTTAATATTTAACAATGAATCCATTCTCATGGCTGATGAATTCTTACAGAAAGTTTTGACATATCAAGTGTTTAAAGTGGAATCCATGTCAAAGATATCTTTCCTATGCTGAGGTTACCAGAAATTCAAGCAAAGCTACGTACATGTGCTATTTGACAGCCTGAATTGTACGAGTTGCCGGAGCTAAACTTGGAACTAAGCTCTTCTTACTGTATACATGGAGTACACAGTCATGTACAATGTCTGCAGATGAAATTCAGTACACACTGCATGGCAGGCTTGTGATACTTGTGATACTTCATTTAGAAAACTACGAAAACAGCAGGAATAACTGAATTATGAAGAATTTTAGAAGGGCACTACAAAAAGTGAGGTCTACCTGAACATAAAAGCTCTGGAAGCCATTTCTTTTTATTTCAAGATGCATAAAAGAGGTCAACAAACCTCTATGAAAAGGGATACCGTTAAAAGTCTTTTCATTGAACAGGGGTCAAGAAACCTCTTAAGAGATACCATTGTACATTCTTTTCATTGAACAGGGTCAAGCAACCTCTATGAGATATGTCTTCACTGACCAATTTTACCACATGAAATCTGGTTTTAATATCAGCAGCACAAACATCACAAAATCAAGGGCAGTCAAATCTAGAAAATGTCACTGATCAGACGTCACTGCCTCTTTCAGATAAGACTTTTCCAGCTCCAAACAATGACAGCTAAATTGTCAAAAACATGCATCATTAACAAGACAGCATTCATTAACATGAATGTGGAATTAGCAAAAAGAAAAAAAAAACAACAACCTGCAAGTGTTTGGTCTATCATAACAAAGAAAGGGAAGCACCGAGACTCATTAGGATCGAATCAGTACTTTGCCTGAAATTGGATTGTTTTTGCCGGTAGGGTGACCCTCTAATCTCCCACGCTCAAAAAGTATAGTGATGCCATTATTGACATCCACGTCTTCCACAAACCATCACAGTAGACGTCTGCTCGGAGAAGAGGCCAGCGGGCTACCGCGTAAAGAGCAAAGGGCCAGGGGACCATCTCTGATCCCACCGATCACCCTATAACAGCCACGGGGACGAGATATCGTTGTAATGGGACACTTTCGCCCACAGCTGGAGCTAGAGGAAGGCCTCGGCTGAGACGTACGTGACCGACACCCCACTGTCTGAATGCCAACCACTATCATCCATGATTTAAAGAGTTTGGAAGCAAACAACGAGGCCCTCAAGGGCGATTCACACCACAGGGAAGAGAATCTCTCCACAGTCCAGAGAAAATGTCTTAAAAATCTATAAAAAAACCAAAAAAATTAATACAAACATTTTAAATATTGATGCTACATTGTACCCTAGCCTATCAACTTCAGCCACCCAACTTTCGGTAGAGTAAAAAAAAGCATGATTTGAATTGTGATTCGACTCAGACTTTTTCAATGTGTGTGAATGAACCCAACTATTACAGCAGTTGTCTGGATCTATGCATGTTCTTCAAACCTCACCACAAGGCAGAAGAAAATGAGTCGGGGTATCATGCCATGACTGAGAATCAAAAACAATGATAGTGGTCATAATAATATCAAATGTGGCTGCCCCTTTGTACTTGTAAGGCACACTGTAGTCTCATTGCCA
Source organism: Diadema setosum (assembly GCA_033980235.1). Classification (NCBI taxonomy): domain Eukaryota; kingdom Metazoa; phylum Echinodermata; class Echinoidea; order Diadematoida; family Diadematidae; genus Diadema; species Diadema setosum. The sequence goes on along the minus strand of CM067078.1, from coordinate 3,716,873 downwards.
CACAATAAACATACAATCCAGAGATAAATGAATAACTATTTTACAGTCCTTCCTTCTCTCTTCAAATTAAGGTGCCAGTTTAATCAAACATACTATAATCACATACAATGAATTATGCAGAAATGCAATTTCCATAAAAAAGAGTGCAATTCTATTAAGGGGGGGGGGGGGGGGGGACATAGCTGTAAATTCTATGGATTACCCTAAAGTGAAACCTTGACAATGGATAGCGGGCAGGAAACTCCTGCTACAAGAGTCCCTTCAAACTGATTGATCGTAACTCAACCCTTGCATCTCATATATCTACTTCGGCAAATTCACAATTCCTGGAAACGATGGGGAAACCAACAACAGCGATGGTTAGTCTTGATTCCAGCCTTTCAAAGTGAGGCCTACATGTGGCAAATGGCAAGACTTCAAATGGTATAGCAATGGGCAGCCTTCCTGTACGCTCCAAGGATGTCGGTAGCCGATTCTCAAGCTGGGTAGTATCGGTCGCATCTATCATTTTAAATATGAGAAACTGCCTTGACTCCAAAGCTACTCTGAAGCTGTAGTGAATTCCATTTACAAATGACAACGGGAGGGGGGAAACTTGCCTGGAGTGGTCTTGTAACCTGGAAAGAGAGAGCAAAATTCCAGAATTCTTTACAGCAAGGCATCAATCTCACTCTCCATCCTAGTAGCAAAAGGGCATCGCCATGGCAACATGCTGGATATCTTCCACATGCACCTACTGAGATTAAAAGTGTGGAAAATGACACCCAGAAATAGCTCAGTGCACACGGGAGACTTCGGAAGACCACACGTCTCACGGAGGGAGAAGTGGAGAAAGAGAGAGAGAAAAAAAACCTTTCTCACTTTTTCACTAGTTTCATCAAGGTGTCCATCTCCCACAAACCATACCACCAGGATTGTCTCTTCACAGGACCGAAGACAATCTGTGACGACTGATAGAAATGGTGGGAAATGATGATAAAGATGAGAAGTGAAGATGAAAATAAGCAAGCCCTCCTCGTCAGCGATGATATCCACACATCAACAAGCACAATCTCAGTACTCAGCACAGAAACACAAAATGATTAAATGTAATCCAAATGAGTTACAAGGGCCAATCCACACAAGAGAAATCAAATATGCTCAATGTGAAGATGAACATGTAGGAGAAAGGAAAAATCACAGATTTTTAACAAGAAGAGTAGAGGGGAGGCAGGGCAGATGACAAGACGCTTTGTATACCAACGGACACCTCCAGTCACAGTGAGCTGCGACGATTACTTGGCCCTATTCACCGCCAGAACATAACAAAGATGCTTCCAGATGCTTGGGAGTGAAGAAAGAGGTCGGAATGAATAGAGTCACGGCCGATACATCACGCCTAGGCTATGATATACACAAGATACCAGCTGTCCTTTTAACCCCTGACAGGGAGGCTACTGAGGATGGCATCATTTTATTGGCATGCATTGCCTAGTCTCCATCTGTAGACAGCCATTCCGGTGCTGATGAAAGGACGTTCACCATCTTCCGTCTTCCGGAGAGGGATGTTTACACCATGTAACCATTCCCAATTGCCCTCCTCCCCCCTCCCCACCCATATCCGGTGTACAACCCCTCCCCCATATCTCTTCCCAGGTCAACACCCCTTCAAGATGTCACCACACTTGGTCATTGCAGGGGCAGATCCAGAGATTCCGTAAAAAGGGGAGGCGCCTTTATAAAATTCAAGGGGGGCGCACAAGTTCCCCCCCCCCCCCCAGTGTTTTCATTTTTATTTCTTTTGTTTTAACAATTAAAATTAAAGAGGGGGGCGCGCCCCCTCTGGATCCACCACTGCATTATCTGTTGTGACTGTACCTACTGTGGGCGGCTCCTGTTGATACAAGCCCCCCTCTCAACCCCCCCCCCCCCTTCCGCCTCCCTCATATCCACTTGACAGGATGTCTTTCTAAATCTGAAAGCAGAGTTTTATTGCAAAATTCCTCGCTGACTTGAAGAGCGGGGCAGGCAATTCTGGAGAATCCAGTTACCTGTCTGTTGTCTTTTTGCCTGTGCTCCACTCTTCTTGTGTAATTGCATCTGTCCTGGACAAGTTAATGGTGACAATATCACTTAACCCATCGAAGACGAACTGATTTTGCTCTAAACACACATTTTCCATAGACACATGCCTGGGTATATACAGGACTAGTCTTTACCGGGTTAATACAAATCAGGGTTGTTTTTTTGTTTGTTTGTTAGATCTACATACATCTGAAAAAGTTTATTACTGACAGAATAGCATGTGACAGGTACATTGTATACCCATTTATAAATGAATATATATGGTATATTGGAGCCACTTCAAGATGAAACCGTTTGCGCTCTTTGGGTGAGTCTTTGCGCAAGCTGTACGAATCAATCAGTGTCACATGATTACCACATAAACCTCCTTATAAAGTTGTACTGTGACAAGGCTTTTCTCGCAAGCCCCCCCCCCCCCCCTTCCCTATAAACGTTCGGCATACGAGGGCAATGACTTGGATCATCTTCCCCCCAACGTTCAAAGAAACATTTGTCAAAGGACAGACTCAGCGTCTTCCATACACAGCATCCTTCTATGGGAAACCCTTTTAGAATTTAATCTGGATTTGATGCGTGGAGGATGAGTACTGTTCAAACCTGCAAATTATATCTGACAGGTTACTCGTATCTGGCCAATCCAAACATGCTGTTGAGTGTTAGTCCTGTTGCCCTATATTTCTAAAAAAATCTCAGAAAATAAAAATAATCATCAGGGCTCCCATTTCATGAGAGATGTTAGGAAAACAAGTCTGGCTAGAACAGCAACTTCCCCAGAACAGCAACTTCCCCACGCAATAGCCAATCAGGAAGCTGTTTACTCTTATCATCACCATGACACTTGCCACCACAGAAAGATGTGCTATTATAGCACAATGAAATGGGGCTTAGATCTTTATCTTAGTAATCCAGGTAAACACATTTTTTTTTTCTTCTTCTGTTTGTTTGTTTTTCACAAACATGAAACTCAGCTTTAGTAGTTGGTAACATTTCAGTGCTCACACTTTTGAATGACTGCAGCACTATGTATGTGTCAGAGAAGATATTCAACACGGTGTTCTGCAGTAAATAGTGATGGCTGATATGGAAATGCATAAAATGCAACAATCCTCAGTACATTTCAAACAAACGAGGGCAGGCTGTGGTGAAAGCCATTCACACAGTACCTTTTTTCTTGTCTTTTGATATTCACATAAGAGCTGGTAATTACGTCCTATCATCCCCCCCCTCCTATTTTTTTTTTTTTAACCTATTCAACAGCTGAGTCTTTGATATACTGTACAAGTACAACACTAGGAGTATGAATGTAACTAGAGCACACATAAATGAGTTTTCAATTTGAAGAAGATATCATTAAAAACAAATCAAATAGTCATTACCACTGATTCAAATAACAACCAAGTAATTCACTTAATTCAGATTCATTTTCATTTATTGTAAAAGTGGATATTTTCGTGGGACTAATTTTTTCGCACTTGGCTGGGTAGGAAGAGTTCCGCATGTTTTTAATTCTGCTGAATTAAGATATCAAGTACTGAACATTATATGGCAAGCAAAAATATTTGTGTGCTTTTATTTTCGTGCTAGTTTCTTGTTGTGTGAAATGCGCTAAAATTTCAACACCACAGAAATTGTCACTTTAACAGTTACATTTAATTACGGCGCTCAAAAAGAAGACTTAGAATTAATACTTAATCTATATAATGATATCGTTACTGTAATACTGTAGCTGCGCATGATGAGCTCCCTTGAGTTTTCGGGGGATCTTTCTGCTCACAGGCTTGAGAAAAACAGTTCTGCAGTTTTTAGCAACCCAATAACCCCAATTGCCACAGTCCCACATATTGAATTCTGTTGTGGCATACAACCCTCTCTCTGGGTCAGGCATGACTCATAAACAGTCAGACAGACAACTGACAGCATGACTTCTTAAAATCCATATCAGCCACGTCAATACGCTGTGTCCTTGGCTCAGTTGGCAAGCGTGTTTACATTGCTTCCACAGCGTCAGACATACTCTTGCTGTCCACACAGTTGTTTTCCCCAGTATATCTGTCTCAAAGATTTACTATGCAGCTAGAATGCCATGGCTGACATTATTATGAGCTTACCACTTAAACACCCTAGCACCCCGTTTATACTAAAAGCAAGAAAGGGGTTGTGAAGCCTCCTTGTAATAATCTTGAGCACCCTTTCAGCTCAGTATAAACATATGTACTGAACTCAGAAAAGGATATGGGGGGGGGGGGGGTGGTTTCAGAGCCTCCTGTACCAATCTCGAAGAGCCTCAGCTGCAGTATAAACGCTAAGGGGTTCGAAAAGTGGCTTTTCTGCCGACCCAGAAGCACTGAGGGCATGTAATCGCTCTACAGCTCACATACACAAGCCAGCCGTTGTAACCAACCGCCAATGATAAATGCCACACAACTCGCACACTTTTATGATAAGAAATTCAAAAGCCCATGCCCTGTTAAAGAGGGAAAGTTAGTTACCATGGTAACATAGCCAGTCAGACCTGCTTGGGCTAAACCAACCTGAGCAGTATAAACAGACAAGTGACAGTGTTTTCAAGTTTTTCGAGCGGGCTTTCGATCTCCTCGAGGAGGCTCTGAAACTCGCCCACAGTGTAAACGGGGCGTCAGTCAGTGTAGGCTGGATAGTGTCAGAGACAGGGGGTGTTTTGTGGTGACTATTAAAAGGGAGAGATGGTAATTCAACATGACAGTGTGCTAGTGAAGTGTGAGGACTGCTCTCGGTTTGATGGCACAATAAACAGCCTCTCATTCCATCTCACTCCCTCTCTCCCTCTATAATTCCTCCATATTTTAGTTGCTTCTCCCTCTCCTTTTTTCTTCCTCTTTTCGTTCATCTGTCCATCTCTGTCTTGATCTCCTTTTCTCTCTCATTTTGTGTCCCTTTTTATCCCTTCTCTGTCTCTTTCTCTTCTTTTTTCTCCTTCCGACACCTCCCTATATATCTCTTCACCCCATTCCT